>JADLZN010006557.1:0-167500 GCA_018155175.1 Sinocyclocheilus anophthalmus | reverse complement strand
TTTGAGACCTTAAAGAGTCGATTTATTTCGGCTCCCATTTTAACCACCCCTGACCCGTCTCGTCAGTTCATTGTGGAGGTGGATGCGTCCGAGGTGGGGGTTGGGGCAGTTCTGTCTCAGAGATCATCTTCAGACGAGAAAATACATCCCTGCGCTTTTTTTTCCCATCGTTTAACCCCCGCGGAACGGAACTACGACATCGGGAATAGGGAGTTACTAGCTGTCAAGCTGGCGCTGGAGGAGTGGCGCCACTGGTTAGAGGGAGCGGGGTTTCCGTTTATCGTTTGGACTGACCATAAAAATCTGGAGTATATCCGCACCGCCAAGAGAACAAATTCCAGGCATGCTCGCTGGGCATTATTTTTTGGATGTTTCAGGTTTACCATTTCTTATCGCCCAAGCTCTCAGAATGGTAAACCTGACGCGCTGTTCCAAATCTTTGAGGCTGAGCCTAGTCCCACCCTCCCCGTGGCTATTCTGCGTCCCGAACGGGTTGTGGCGGCGGTCACCTGGGGGGTGGAGTCCAAGGTCCGCACGGCGCTACGCGACGTTTCTGTTCCCGCGGGATGCCCAGAGGGTCTGCTCTTCGTGCCCGAGTCAGTCCGAACTAGCGTCCTACAGTGGGGCCACTCTTCTAGTCTAGCTTTATCCCACCAGAGCGTTGTATCGGCCTCAGTCAACACGGCCTTTGTATGTTAATCAAGCAACGGTTTTGGTGGCCGTCTGTGGCGCGGGATGCTCGACGGTTTGTGACGGCCAGTCCGATTTGTGCTGCAGGTAAGGGCTCCAATTGACCCCCAGCAGGGCTACTCCAGCCACTGTCGGCCCCTTTGCTGCCCTGGTCACACATAGCGATGGACTTCATCACCGACCTACCACCATCTAGTGGCATGACGGTAGTCCTCACTGTGGTGGACAGGTTCTCTAAGGCAGCTCATTTCATTCCCCTCCCCAAATTACCTTCAGCGAGGGAGACAGCGACGATTGTCTTAGATCACGTTTTTCGCATTCATGGCCTCCCGGTGAACGTGGTTTCTGACAGGGGTCCCCAGTTTGTGTCTAGGTTTTGGACAGAATTCTGTCGACAGCTGGGGCGACTGCGAGCTTTTCCTCTGGTTATCACCCGCAGACTAATGGTCAGGCCGAGCGTGCTAACCAGGATTTGGAGAGGGTTCTGCGCTGTGTGGCGTCTGCTTAACCGTCATCTTGGAGTTCCAGGTTAACCATGGTCGAGTACGCGCATAACTCCCTCCCGGTCTCGTCTACAGGTTTATCTCCCTTTCAGTGCTGTTTAGGCTACCAGCCACCATTATTCCCCTTCTCAAGAATCTGATGCCATTGTTCCTTCCACGCATGCGTTTATTCAGAGATGCCTCCGTACATGGCGGATCGCCAGAGAAGCCCTCACCCGGACTGGCGAGAGGAACAAGGCGTCGGCGGACCGTCACCGTACTAAGCCCCCACTTTACGTGTGTGGTCAGAGAGTCTGGTTGTCGTCTAAGGACATCAACTTCAGACTGCCCTCACGTAAACTGGGACACAAATTTGTTGGACTGTTTATGATTGCTAAGGTGCTCAGTCCGGTGGCGGTGCGACTCAAATTAACCCCGCAGTTTAAAAGAATCCACCCGGTTTTCCATGTTTCCAAAATCAAACCCGTCTTTCGCTCCCCCCTTCAGCCCTTGACCTCCGCCCCTCCGCCTCCCAGGCTTATCGAGGGGTCGCCAGCCTATACTGTGCGGCGGCTCATTGATATTAGGCGTAGGGGTAGAGGTCACCAATACCTGGTAGACTGGGAGGGTTACGGTCCGGAGGAGAGATGTTGGATTCCGGCTCGCGACGTTCTAGATCGCGCTCTCATCGATCGGTTTCATCAGCGTCATGGTAGGTCCTCCGGGGACGCCAGGAGGCGTCCCTGAGGTGGGGGGTACTGTCACGGTGCAGGGTGCCTTCTCGGCTTCCCCTGTGGTCTGTGTTGTCCTGTCATGTTCGGTAGCTCGTGGTCTGGGCAATCAGCGCTGATCTCGCAGCGGGGGTTCACAGATCACGAGCTGACACTCCCCACCTGTCACCCATTCCCCCACTCCCTTATAGGTCTCTGTCTGTCTGTCGGTCGTCGTGAGTAGATTGTTTTGTCCCTGCTCGTGTCTTTGTGCGCGTGCAAGCATAAGTGTCTGACCCTCTGTTCTTCTGTGCTCAAGGACTCGTAACACGGAGATCCGGCATCTCGAGTGGTCCGCAGCGTCTGCCGGCCAGCTCTGGAATCTCCGCTCACCTGAGCAGCAGTTAACTATTGTTTATGTTATTTTGTGTTTTGTGGCGAGAATAAAGACTCTCCTTCCTCACTACTCTGCATCTGAGTCCTCTCTATATCCCAGACCCTGACAAAATGGACTGTTCTACTAATTAATTCATAGGAAAACCTTTTCTTTGAATGAACACACATTTTCTTCAGGCCATTGTGTGTATTATTGCTGTTTTGTATTAATCTGTTGTATTATAGACTATTTTTATTCGTGCTTACGATAAACCACTCATTCAGATAACCTTACATATAGCTTGTTTAGTATCTATGAATTCGCCTTCTGATGATCTAAACAAGAATGTATATTATTTGTTGTTACGTAGGCAATATATTAGTGCCCTGCGAACCTTTAGTATTTTCAATCAAAGTCCCAGATACTAAAGTACCATGTTTCCACACAAAGAGCCATAAACTCCACAGGATCTCAAAACGCCCACTTGGGATTCCGGCTTTTCTCATTGGATAAGCCCATCTTGAGAGGCGGGGATCTTCTCTGACCTTAAAGCTGACACACCATGTGACCCGCCCAGTCGGTGGTTCGGTCAGAAGCAAAGATGAAGATGTGAGAAAAACGCTTCAGGATACCAAAGCATCTGTGCCAGGCCTTTCTTCGGCCTAGTCCTTTCCATTCATCAAGTGACACTGACTCAAACTGGTTCTTTTCATCGACCCGAATTCAGCAAAGATCTACGGGAATCTTTAAGATTTGCATCAGGAATCTCTTTCAGACCGCCGAGACTCGCTAAGTATCAATCTTAGTCTTATTAATTGATACATTAAGTATCAGTTACACCTTTTTACAAAGGTGTGTTTGAACTCAGAATCTGACGTATCCCTGAAGGCTTTGATCTGTTGAATATACATGCAAAGTGTTCCATAAAATCCATTCTTTATGCCTCTTTCTAGGCTGAGTTAAACTTTAAAATAACCTTTCCTATACCCTGTTTGTGTGTTTGTGTGTGTGTGTTAGACCAGTTTATGTTTTTATGTAGTATGTTGGACTAGTTTAAGTGTTTATGTAGTTAATAAACCTTACTTGTATCACACTTGACATGTTCATTGTTTACTCATAACCGGAGTCATTAATCATGCAGATTTACGTTACAAGCTTATATAATTGTACAGTAAGAAAGTTATTTCCTTTAACCAGGAATTTAACGTTCTTAGAATTTACAGACAATTGACACTGAGATGTCAAGTAAATACTTACAATGGATCTAAATATTTATAATTAATTATAACTATTTATGATTAATTATTTATATTTCCCCATGAGCTGATCCGTACAACCATGAATGAATGCATATTTGTCATTTTAACTGAACTTAGGACTGGTGGTGGTGTTTAAGATATTGTTGGTCATAGGTAATAGTAATTATTATTAAAAGATACTACTACTACTACTACTACTACGCATTATTTTCTGCTGGGTTCATGAATATTAATCACGCTGTCAGCGTTCGCTCGAACTGATTTGCTGAAATAAAAACAGGGACGGTAATAGATGAGCCCCGGGCCAACGAGAGCTGTTCGCGCATTAGCTCCGACCACTGCCGATAAACCGGCATATCTTCTGCTTGTTCTTTAAAGCTGAATAATTCTAAATGAACTCTTTTATTTTGACAGGAAAATACAACAAAGAATATGGTTTACATGTAGCACGTCGATTCAGCGTGGTATGCAAGACTCTCGCTCTCACTCTCTTTGCATGTGTGAGAAACACAGCGCTATCAGTAAAGCGACGGCGAGTCGTGCGCCTTCACACTAGTTTACGGTACGTCAAATACATTTGCACTGCATGCTACATACTGCGCATCCATTGAGTACATGACATGATCCACTGAGTGCATCCAAATAGTACAGATCGCTTGACGGAGAGCGAAACTCTCAAGCGCGTGTTTATCGAGTGAAAATCTGTGTTGAACGCCTCACACACATACTGGCGTGTAAAATCTAAGAATTTATTAGCCAATGGCTAATGTTAGACATTATTTAGTCGCCCAGAGTAAGATTTAGTCACATATGCGAGTGATTTACTCGCAATGTAGAGGGTTGTAACATCCCTCCGTCACAGCAAACGCCCAATAGAGATGTGTGGAGGAGAATCAGATGGAGAGGAATTACAGAATATGAGCTGCACAAAGACAGTGAATTAGTCCAGTCCTGCGGTCTATGAGCTTATGGCAAACGCTCTCGTTACACTGGTCAATTTCCACACGCACAATGGCCAAATTTCCCCCTCGACTCCTCTGACACGCTCTATCTGACTGTTCCTGCTTCTAAGAGGCTTAGAGGAAAAATTTAGGTGACCTTTAAATAATCAGACACACTAGAGCAGAATATCTGCTGTCCAAACGCACAAGAGCTCAACTGTCTGCTGCCCAAATTTCAAAAGAAAAAAATTTGATTTTGAGTGTCATTTCAGTGTCTGACAGGCACATTAATGTCTTAGAAAAACAACACAACTAGGTTACATAAATAATAAATTGGCTTTAAGACAAAATAAGTGTCAGATTTGTGACAATTCAAAGCTGCCTCAGTCAATTTAGTCACGAAGAGCCAGACTTTCAACTCTCACCATATACCTGGCCAAGAACATCTGACTGACATGTAAATCAACCTATCACAGTTCACTTTGTTTTTTCATGCTGTTTAGAGGTGGGTTTATCTAAAGTAGATGATTCCACAATAATACACTGAAGAGGAAAAATTCTTCTTACACAGGACAATCCGAAGCATCTATATTCAGAAACGGCAATACACATATTTCATTTGATCCAAAACCAAGAAATACAGAGGAAAAAGGGAAGACGAGGCTAAAAAGATGGAAGATAATAAGACAAGTGTTTGTTTACAGGTTTGTTGTTCCTAGTTTTCCTGATTATTCTTGCTGCGCTATTTTCAGTGAGTCCTCCATTGGTCGCTTAGAGCCACCCGCAGGGAATCACACACACCCAACAGGCCTGAATATAACAGATTAAACTGTGCAGGGATGCATTTATTACTGGAGCAAACACACAATTCCCATCTTCGCCATGTGTGTCTGTTCATAGAAAGTGTTTTAGAGCAGTGAGGGTGATGTTGTGTACAGGGACTGGACTGTGAACATTCAAGGCCTTGAGAGAACTATTCGCAATAAAATGTCAATAAATCTCTGCTGTATCCTAAACAAGTATATCAGACAACAGGGAAAATGTGCATTATTTTCTTCCTCAGAGTCAAATTTGTATTCATTGTTTTAATGTGCATATTTATTTATTTGATCCATTCTTATGTTTGGCAAACACTTACAAAAAGTGCATATAATGAATGAATGAATGGCTGAATATGACAATAATTGTCTGAATAATAAATGGCTGAAATTAAAATTTTATTTTCTTAAATAAATTAATTAATCTTAAATGTTACTAGTGAATTTAGGCATATTAACATATTAACAAAACGGAAACTGATTATTCATTTTGAAATTTGCTAAATATTACATTTAACAATGTTATGAAATTATTTGTTTAAAATATCTAAAATATTATTTAAAATATTTATTAAAATATTCACTTTGAGTGAGCATTAGAAGATGGCAAAAGTAATATAAATGTAATGACAGAATAAAATGAGCATGCATTTACATTTAAATATCCAATCAGACCAATCAGCATCCAAAACCGTAACTATGCGTTTGATAAAATACAGTCCTGCAAAGATGAATCGGTGACCTCGCAGTGGAGTCGTTCCCTTTCGCTAATAAATATGAAGGCAGAGACAAAATTATAGACTTAACAAAACACTCCAGAAATCCTGTTATTAGTCTTTTTGTTTCCCATATTCAGTCTCCAGGCAAAAAGATTAGACAATTTTAAAAGAACTGCGTAATCTTCTTTAACAGCTTATCAAAACTTTAATGATTTGCTGATAAAGTGCACAAATGAAGGCGCTGGTAAAGAGGATCAGCCCCACAGTGCAGTGCAGTGATTAGAAGATGAGACCAGGGAAACGAAAAATCCCACGTCTGCCTCGTGTTCACTTTGAGGGGGATAAAGTATGTTTCAGCGCAGAGAGAGTCATAATCATCTGAAAAACATTCGGCTAAATGAGAGCTCTCGCTCTGGAATCCTTGTACTTTGCTTATTTACTTGTTTATACGCAGGGCTGGGGAGTAACGAAATACATGTAATGGCGTTACGTATTTAAAGGGGTCATATGATGCGATTTAAATTTTTCCTTTCTCTTTGGAGTGTTACAAGTGTTATTGGTGCATAAAGAAGATCTGTAAGTTTGCAAAGACTAAAGTCTCAAAACCATTGAAATATTCTTTATAAAAGTTAAGAGTCAGCCACACCTACCTAAAACGGCTCGTTCTAACACGCCCCCACATATCTACGTCACTAAGTGGAAAGATTTGCATAACACCACCCAAATGTTCACGCAATGAAAGAAGGCGTAACTTTTATTCCGCTGTAGTTTTGTTGTTTCCGCACGCATGTCCGTGAATACACTGTGTGCTTCGTTGTAAAAGCTAAACTACTTTGTTTGGTCTTCCAAAAGAGGACGATATCTGCTTCGTCATGCCTGGAGCTGATCAGTACTGGTTGCTGAGGAAATACTACAACTTTGCGCTGTCGATCGCCGGATCGGCTTTCACTGTGGACGAGCGGAGTCCAGCCCTTAGTCTCACTGTCCTCCGGACGCTCCTGAATCAGTCGAAATCGCCGGCCACGAGCCTTTTCCAAGCCCGCGCCTTTGCTCACTCTAACCCTCCCACCGTTCCTCACTTTAACCCCCGGCCTCTGCTCACTGTAGGCCGCGGTGTGTGCCCTGTTTTCGTTGTGAAGGAAACTACTTTTTTTTCCTTACCAACTGGACACGACTAGAAATCATTGGTTTAAAGTTGTATTTCAACACGTTCCATAAACACTTCAACACCCAAATGTCGGATGGTGGCAGCACATTTAAATGGAGACTGTGTTTCCTGGAGAGTGACTACATGCCGGCTGTTCTGACGCAAGACTGTAGTAATTTTTTATATTTTTATATACTGTAAGCGAGTTTTTTGGGCAGTTTAGAGTAGGGCTTGTTTGTCATTTCTCCAATCACAAAATGCAGACATGGTTTTATGTTTACACGGCACGATGCAAAGCAACGCATAAAAAGACAGTATAAGTCACTATAATCCATACTTACAGGTTCCATCTCATAACTTCGAATGTCCGTGGAAAAGTTCATTTATTTCAGTTATTCAACTCAAATTGTGAAACTCGTGTATTAAGTAAATTCAATGCACACAGACAGAAGTATTTTAAGTCTTTGGTTCTTTAATTGTGATGATCTTGGCTCACATTTAATAAAAACCCACTAATTCACTATCTCAACTAATTTGAATATGGTGACATGCCAATCAGCTATCAACTCAAAACACCTGCAAAGGTTGCCTGAGCCTTCAAAATGGTCTCTCATTTTGGTTCACTACGCTACACAATCATTGGGAAGATTGCTGATCTGACAGTTGTCCAAGAAGACAATCATTGACACCCTTCACGATGAGGGTAAGCCACAAACATTCATTGCTAAAGAAACTGGCTGTTCACAGAGTGCTGTATCCACGCATGTTCCCAGAAGTTGAGTGGAATGAAAAGTGTGAAGAAAAGATGCACATACAACCGAGCAAACCGCAGCCTTTTGAGGATTGTCAAGCAAAATTGATTCAAGAATTTTAGTGAACTTCACATGGAATGGACTGAGGCTGGGGTCAAGGGATCAAGAGCCACCACACACAGACGTGTGTAGGAATTTGGCTACAGTTGTCGTATTACTCTTGTTAAGGCACTCCTGAACCACTGACAACGTCAGAGGTGTCTTACCTGGCTAAGGAGAAGAAGAACTGGACTGTTGCCCAGTGGTCAAATTCCTCTTCAGATGAGAGCAAGTTTTGTATTTTCATTTGGAAACCAAAGTCCTAGAGCCTGGAGGAAGGGTGGAGAAACTCATAGCCCAAGTTGCTTGAAGTCCAGTGTTAAGTTTCCACAGTCTGGGATGTTTTGGGGTGCAGTGTCCTCTGCTGGTGTTGGTCCATTGTGTTTTTTGAAAACCAACGTCACTGCACCCCGTTTACCAAGAAATTTTTGGAGCACTTCATGCTTCCTTCTGCTGCCAGCTTTTTGAAGATGCGATTTCATTTTCCAGCAGGATTTGGCAACTGCCCACACTGCCTGCCAAAAGCACCAAAAGTTGGTTAAATGACCATGGTGTTGGTGTGCTTGATTGGCCTGCAAACTCGCCTGACCTTAACCCCATAGAGAATCTATGGGGTATTTTTTTTTTTGGGTAAGAGGAAAATGAGAAACAAGATACCAAAAAATGCTGATGAGCTGAAGGCCACTGTCAAAGAACCCTGGGCTTCCATACCACCTCACGGCAGTGCCACAAACTGATCACGTCCATGCCACGCCGAATTGAGGCAGTATTTAAAGCAAAAGGAGCCCCTACCAAGTATTTAGTACATGTACAGTAAATGAACATACTTTCCATAAGGCCAACAATTCACTAAAATGTTTTTTTTTTTTATTGGTCTTATGAAGTTTTCTAATTTGTTGAGATAGTGAATTGGTGGGTTTTTTGTTAAATGTGAGCCAAAATCAATCACAATTAAAAGAACCAAAGACTAAAAACTACTTCAGTCTGTGTGCACTGAAATTATTTAATACACGAGTTTCACAATAACAGTTGAATTACTGAAATAAATGAACTTTTTCCATGACATTCTAATTTATTGAGATTAACTTAGTCCCCACTGATTGCAACGATGCTAGTTTATAAGTGTTTTTCATGTTTTTTGAATCATCGCTGCTCCGGCCTGACAGGGCAATCAGCAAAATATGTAAAGGGCGTAGCCGCGAACATTCCGATCTTCACACGCTTGAGGTATTTGGTCAATCACAACGCACTGGATAGCTGGCCAATCGCACAACCCCGCTTTTCAGACTGACTTTGTAAAAATCGACGCGTTTCAAAAGGAGGGGCATAGAGGAGAAACACTAATGTGGAAAACAATGTGTTTTTTAAACCTTAAACCACATAAACACATTTCATTACAACATACACAAATCTGTTCTTTTTAAGTTAGCAGCATCATTACATATTTAAAATACAAAATATGAGTAACTGTATTTCGTTATAATTACATTTTAAATAGGTGGTAATGAAATTACAGTTACATCCGAAAAGTATTTTAGATTACCAAAGTAATTACTTTGAATTTTAATGTAATTTCTTAATTTAATATTTAAGTAAACAGTTTGGGGATTTTAACCAATAAGGCAACTGATTCTCTGTTGAAAAAAAAAAACTGCGTGCAGCAGCCTGTTCATTTAGCAACTCGTAGTGAGAGTGCATACGCTCATCATCACGACACAACAGAAAGCCATTCGTGTAATGCATTTCTCTCTTGGAAATACAAAGTCTATTTTACTTATAAATCTGAAAAAGGTAACATCTCAGCGCAATGCAATGCCTACCTGCAACAAAACTTCTATCAGCATCTAAGGATTCAACGTCTAATCTGAAAAAGCATCTTGAGGGAAGTTGTTCTTGATCTTTGAAAATTTTTATCCAGTAACTCGTTTTTCTATTTTCTCATATGTTGAGTGTTGAATGGTTATCATTACGTTTAATATTTCTAAGAATTTAATTGAAAAATGACAACGAATTCTCCTAGAATTCACACTTTGCATTCAGTTAACAGATCCATACGAATCATGAAATAAAAGTTTATGAAGTCAAACGATAGCTTTGTGTGCTTTACAGATTAACTTGAAGTCTTTATTCATTCAAAATGTTCAAGAATAGATTATCTTTGGCGCAGTAATGCGAGTTCATGATCCGATTCATGAACAGATGATTCTTTTGATTCAATCTTTTAAATTAATCATTTTTTTGTTTAACGAAACCAGTGTGAATGGTTCACATTAAACTGGATAGATCTGGGGTGTGTTTCCCAAAAGCATCGTTAGCGAACTGTGTTTGTTAAATTACATTGAACTATAACGACATTAAGTTACATGCGACCGTAGCTGCTTTGGGAAACGAGCCCTGTCAATTTTGACTCAGTGATTCTTTTGTGCCGATCGCTTCTCCATAGAGAGGATTATCAGTGAAGTAATCACTTAAAGTTTGGTCCATTCATTAAACAAATCTATTGTATAACTTGGAGAACTGTGTCAGTTGTTTTGGCTACTTTTATGATATGTTTGGTGTGTTTGGATTCGTTTGGAAGTTTGGAATGCGGCATGAAACAGCACGGAATCCCATTCATTGTATTCAAATTGATTTATATTGATTGGTAGATTTAAATGACACAAATCTTTGTTGTTGTTCATAGAAATGCTGTGGAAAACTGATGTTGTTAAAAATAAAATGCAAGGAAAACGCAAATCTTATGACTGGTAGATGTCACTTTTATTTAGAGTTGGAAAACATAAAAACAAGCTATTAATATGTTCTTTTGTGTATAGCTTAAGTATTTCAAAGTATTCTACAGTATTTAGATTAAGTTACTAAACTGGAGTAATCTAACGAAATACATTACGGAATACTTTTTAAAGCATGTATTTTGTAATCTGTAGTGAAATACATTTTAAAAGTAACCTTCCCAGCCCTGTTTATACGTGCACCTCAATGCAATATAGCCATCAAAGCATGCGTTCATTAAGAACAACACTTTAATTGGTCATGTCAGCATGCTTCCCTTACAAAAATGTATAATGGACACCACATGTTCTGCTAAAATAGCAGCTAAAATAGCAATAGCGACTGCTTGCTAGGCTAATGACTGAAATTAGTCAAATTACCTTGCTAACACCTCATCTAATACCTATTACCTTGTTAAGAAGAGTTGTTGAGAGACTTACTGGACGAGAAAAATTATCTGTTGAAACACTGATGGAATCAAGCCAAAATAATGACCACAAACAACACTCTAGCAACTACCCGGCAACCCCCTGACAACCACCAACAACAACCCTAGCAACCAACAACCCTAGCAACCATGCAGCAATGCTCATGCTAAAACCCAAAACAGCTTACAGAGTGACACATTTTCCTCAGACAATATAGTTGTTTCTACAGTAAAACTGTGTTCATGTGCTATTAGCTACTATCACATCAGCAAAACATGAAATTGTAATGACAATTTTATTGTAAATTGTAACCTACATATTTACAAAACTCCAAAAAGATACCTATACATACAGTTTCCAGCTGAAATGAACACTAATGGCAGTAAAACACCAACTTTTATTCCTGTTGACACAAATTATGATTACAGGGGCAAGCTTATCTATGAAGACTTATTTTCTTGCAGTTCCTTGCACAATACTATGTTATGACCTCAAAACAGTTTTACCATAGTGCATTATTTGTAATACATTTTGATGTTTGCATCACAAAACCAGCTACATATGCATTGTTTTTTCGATGTAGTAAACTTTCTCGGCAGCCCACCTGGTACAGCACAGCACTTATGATGCGGAGCATCAGGTATGAATCTTGTGAAAAACTAAAATGGCATGGTTGCTTTATCAAATCCATTTTTACCCCAGGTTTGCTTTTGGTAACACTGTTGGTTAGGTTTAGGCTGGGTTTTAGTACAGGACAGGTGGTTCTTAATAAAAACACCTGTAATATAAAACGTAATAAACGTAATAAAAACACCTGTTTTGGATGAAATTGAACACTTTTTTTAGTGCCACTCACTGGATATTTCAAACGTGCAAGAAGCAATGTAATATCATTTTGCAGAAATGTCACCACAGGCACGCATTCCAATGAGCCTGGATTGGAATTTATTCTGATTTTACAGTAATAATAACTGTTGAAATGATAGTATTCTGGTGGAATACTAAGAGGTGTAACGTGTTGCTACCTGTAGCTGTGTATTCTCATTCATACTGTGTGAAGTTTAGACAGCATGGATGGGTTATTAGATCTTAATGTTGCGTTTGAAGTCCAGATGATTTGCTACATGTGCGCAGCTTGATGCTTGAAGAAACGCGCGTGAATCACTGACGCCTTTGGGCCATCCGCTGTTGAAATGCATTTGGAAACACGGAAAATAATGTCAACAAAGCAAATGTCAGCGAATGACATTTGTCATAGCAAAACCACAATGACCTGTGACCTCACGACCTTACATTACAAATCACACCGCTAATAGATGTAAGAGACATGGGAACCGAAGCCACACCAAACATCTCTGAGCATTAGCTGTACACACACACACACACACGGGTCAAAAGAAAAGAAAGAAAAGAGATGCAGATAGCGGAAGTGTGCGGTGCTGGTGTGTTTGGTACGGGGCAGATAAAGCGTCCTCTTACCTTTGCTGTAAACCACACAGTTGTTCTTGTTGTCGTCTGTTCCCTGCCAAGTCACATCCAGCAGCCACCTGGGGCCTGCGTTCAGCACCAGCGGGACGTGCAGCTTCATCTTCTGCAGTGGTGGAGATAACACACACACACACACACACACACACACACACAAATCATTAGTTTATTTGGGGACAATTTAGCAACAAGCTCATAAGCAAAAGGAACATTATGATTTTCAACAGGGCACAACAATAAAGATTATATGTTTAATTCAGATTTTTTTTCTTACACTTCCAACACAGGGAGTATCGGTTTTGGGTCAGTTAATGACCCTTGAATTAACATGCATTGATCTTGTACATACTTTTTTTTAATGAAATGCACATGTTTTCTGTGATGTATTCTACAATGTTGTTGTAAATTCTGCTCATTTATCACCAAGATTATTATACATTTTCTGTTATTTATTAATTAATATTTAGTTTTGTTAAATGTCGAAAAATGAGTGATTGTCTTGAAAGCATCAGTATGAATGTGTTTAGCTGTATTATTTCCAGCTAGTTGCATATTTTTTGTGTAAAGAAAAAAATATATTATACACACACACACACACACACACACACCACATAAATAAAATAAAAACCTTACAATTTGAGGATGAAACATAAAAACTGATCATCTCTGGATGGGGGGGATTAAGCTTTTATAAATATATTCTAGAGACATATTTTCTTATGTGTAAATGTCAGTATGTTCAGTAAATTTTTCAAAAAATTAAATTTCAGCAAGGCTGAATTAAGAGATCGGAGTAATGGCTACTGAAAATTCACCTTTGCATCACATTAATAAATTACATGTTAAAATGTATTAAAATTAAAAATAGTTATTTTAAATTGTAATAATATTACTGTTACTGTTTTCACTGTATTCTAGTTCAAAAACATGCAGCCTTGAGAGTACAAAACGCTTCTTTCAAATCATTAAAAAAAGCTTACAGACCCTAAACTTTTGGTTTAAGTCACTATGATTTGCAATAACAACATTTAATACATCATAGAAATCCAAATATTTTACTGTACGTTTTTGCAAAGTGTACAAAAAAAATGGCCATCATTATTGTTAAGACTTGGGAATAAAGGGAATGAACATAAAACTGAACCGTTTTAGAATAGACCAAAGAATAAGACAACCAGTCTGTCCTGTGGATGAGAAGAGGAGAATTCTGGGATATATATATGCACACATGATGAGAAGTGACACTGAAGCTCAGGCAGTTTCTAGAGTTTAATGGTGTGTTCAGTATCAATAACCTCTCCACTAGCCTAGCGTCCTCTCATTTAACTCTGGAGAGTGTGGAATTATCAGCCCGAATATTTCCCAGCGATCCAGTTTCTGATCTCTCTGATTACGGCCTGATCTCAGGTGCCTGGGAATAGCAAAAAGAATGCAGACGGCTTTCGGCGAGGAGAAGGCGAGTGTTCAGGACTGAACTTTGGCCACATTGTGCCTCCCTATCGCCACCATCTCACTATTTCCTGCGACGGGCCCAGAAGAATTTAAAGAATCAGTATCCATTTCAAAGGCCGATTGAGGTTACGTTTTTATAATGCTCCAGCAAATTATTCCGACTGTGTAACGTCATTTTTCTTTTCTGGCCGGGGTCGAAATGCGCCGCTTTAAGTTCTATCTATAAGGTGAAAGCGGTAAGATAGAGAAAAGCTACTAAAATGCACTTGCACCTGCTGCCCGGCTGTTCTCTATGCCAGTTTCTATTTAATTTTTCAAATGGCTTTTTTTAAAGGCCAATGAAAGCCTAGAGAACATCTCCTCACTCCGAGGCAGGATTGGTAGAGATCTTGGACAGCTGTTACAGTAGCCCATTACTGGCAGGCAAAATGTCTGTCTTTCTGGGCCATTAGACGTGACGCCCCAGGCACACCTTCATTAGTGAAGTGAAGTGAAGTGACATGTGGCCAAGTATGGTGACCCATACTCGGAATTAATGCTCTGCATTTACCCATCCAAAGTGCACACACACAGCACACACACCGTGAACACACACCCGAGCAGTGGGCAGCCATTTTTGCTGCGGCGCCCTGGGAGCAGTTGGGGGTTCGGTGCCTTTCTCAAGGGAACCTCAGTCGTGGTATTGAGGTGGGAGAGAGCGCTGTACATTCACTTCCCCTACCTACAATCCCTGCCGGTACGAGACTCGAACCCACAACCTTTTGGGTTATGAGTCCGATTCTCTAACCACTAGGCCACGACTTCCCCTTTTTTTTTTTTAAAGAGTGCAGCAGAAATAGTTCAGCTAAGTGAAAATGGGCTGGAGTCCCTCTCAGGGGCCCCCCCGTGCCTCACGTGACATCATTTCCTTTCCCGAGTCCACATCCCCTGCAAGTGCTGAGCTATTGCGATTTGCCTCTGCAAAGTATGCATTTGTGACAGATAAAATGACAGAAACACACTGTCAAACTATATGTGAGAAGGAAGTGTTGCTCAGTGGTTGCTTTTTCAAAGCTCATTTAAGCATCAACTTTGTTACAGATTATATTCTTTAGAAGAAATAACAGACAGCATATACAATTATAAAATTAATGTGGGTGGCAAATTTCAGATTATGAGAGAATTTAGAGAGAATCTACTGAGAAATATTTGCATTAATACTGAGATCTCTCAAATTTGACAGCAGATTTGCTAAAAATAAAGGTTCCATGAAGAACCTTTAATGTTCCATTGCACAAAAGGTTCTTTATAGTGGAAAAAAGGTCCAAGAGATTATTAAAATCTTCACACTATAAAAAGGGTAATTCAAGAACCTTTGCACTCATGGTTCTTCTATGGCATTGCTGGGAAACCCCCCTTTCAAAACCTTTAAGGTCTTTGCACACTGAGTCCGAAATTCTCGGACGTTAAAAAATAAATACGACCTCACATTGTGGTGTCAATCACGTTTACACACTGCCTCCGAAACTTTCGTCTGTCATAAAAAAAATTCGGATCAGGTTCGATTTTCGGTGTTTTTGCATCCATAGTAAGCATTTTGATAGGAAAGGATCACAAATGCGGAAAAAAAACGCATACGAAAATCTCGGACTCGGTGCAAGGACCTTTACTCTTCAAAATAAAATGTCTTTATTGGTGTTGATGGTTCCATGAAGAACCTTTAATATTCATGGATGTTAATCCATTGCATAAAAAGTTGTTACAGTGGAAAAAGATTCTTTAGATTATTAAAACGTTCTTCACACTAAGAAAAAAAAGTTATTTTAAGAACTTTTTACTGAAAAGGTTCTTTATGGAACTCACAATAGTTTTTCTGTCATCGCTGTAAAAACCCCATTCTGGAAACTATATTTTTAAGAGTAGTATCTCACAATTTGAAACAGAGGTGAGAAACTCACAAAATAGTTACTTGTGAGATTACAAACATCATTTTCTCAGCAGACGCAGGAATCTTGAGAAAAGTCTTCATTTGCTCTCCATTTAATTTAGGAGAAACAAATGACATATTAAAAGATTTTCTCGATTTTTATCCATTTGCTGTCCATCTAATTTAGGAGAAACAATTGAGATGATTTCAAAATTCTTTCAGTAAAGCCTTGTCGTAAAGGGTGTTTTGACCCTCCCCTGGCAGTCTCACCCACCTGGATGCCTACGTGGGCGTCTTTCCCCACGCTGGCAGTGAGACAGAGAACCCTCGGACATTTAACACTGCTCCCATTTCACATCTCAAATTAGCCATACAATAACGCCTTATATCCAGGCTGACCTGAGAATTTTACAGGCCTGTCAAAGAGCACCGGAGACCGTCTGATTGTTGCCACGACAACTATCTAAAATGAGAATCGGATTAACCCTTTCTCTGATCCCCACCGTCTGGAGTCATCTCTTATTCAGAAGAAAAGGTCTGCCTGGTCTGCCCAGTCTGTCTGTCGCTCTCTCACACTCTCTCTCTCTCACACAACGCGCGCTCTCATCAAGCAAAAAAATCATTCCTCTCCAATCTCCTCTCTCTCTCAACTCGTTGTCTTTTAAAGGCCCATAAGCTCTCACCCAAGTCGATAGCAAGAGCAATTAGGGAGGGAGTTCCTGAAAAGGGCACACAAAAAAAAAACAATGTGCATGTTTTATAATGCAACTAAACTAAGTAAATCATTGAATGCAAACCACTGCGATTCAGAAACAATATATCTTCGTAGGCAGTAGGCAGATGTTTCAAAAAGTGTCTCAAAATATATGACATGACCTGCATGTTTAATTTAGTGTGGCTCTGTTATGGTTATTTTATATTTTAATCCAATTTTTCGTAAAAATATAATTGAGTATTATAGAAACATATACAGTACTGATCAGAAGTTGAATAATTACAGTTTTTGTTATTGTTTTTGAAATAAGTCTCTTATGCTCATCAAGGCTACATTTATTAGATCAAGGATACAGTAAAAACAGACATATTTTGAAATATTATTACAATTTAAATGAAACATTTTCTATTTTTATTGAATTTAAAATGTAATTTATTCCTGTGATGCAAAGCTGAATTTTCAGCGTCATTATTCCAGTCTTCAGTGTCACATGATCCTTCAGAAATCAACTATTCTGATTTGGGGGTAATATTATCAGTTAAAAAAAGAAAAAAACCTTTAGTGCAACATTCCCAACAATTCCAAACTTTGCACAGTATGCATACTGTATACTATACTATTCTGAGTTGATCTCTCGGAGACCCTTGCATCACTTTGCATCTATTGAAACTGACCATTTGTTAAAAAAAAATAGTATAATTGTGATTTTAGAATGATTTTAAGACATTCAAACATCAAAGACCGACTGCTAATCCGCTGCAATATGTTTGACTGAACAATCCTCAAGGTTAATAGCATTAAGCAAAAAAAGAAAAACTGATCAAAAACAGATTGCAAATGAACACACACATACCACAATAAACCAGTAGATAATATTTTGCATTCTCTCGTCGACGTTCAAGTGAAGCGAAAGCGTCTCTCATTTGCAGACAGATGCTGAGGTGACGCTTGATTTAAGACCTTCACCGGAGGCGCTGTGTGTAAGTAACAGATCTCTAGTCTCACTCCACTGCTTCGCCATCTCTCTCTCTCTCTCCATGTGTAAGAGATACAGTGACCAAAACAGTGTAGTCAGCGAGCGAGTGATTACAAACTGATGCTCCAAATTCGCTATAAAATGAAAATCAATATTTCCACAAGTTGCTGCAACATAAAAGATAACCTTCATTGATTTTTCACGACCTAGGCCTGTGTGATAAAATCTAATATAAATTTTCAGCTGGTCGGATTTGGATCAGAGCAGGGAAGCAGGGGCTGCCGATAAGTTCCTCGCTAACATCCCTCAGAGTTGGCTTTTTTTCCCTCCCTTCCCTTTTTTCTCTCCTCCACCTCTTTCCGAGCCGTGGCTGTACTATTTATAATTGGCCCGGTACGAGCGAAAGCTTCTATCGGGAATCAGCTCTAATTTTTATTACGGAGCAGCTAAAGCCTGTTCCAGATAATTTGGAAATTTCAGTGGGAATTGTGATGGAGCTGATGGCAGTGGCGCGGAGGCCCGCAGAAAGGAGCTAACCTGTAATAGCCTGTGTGGCGGCAGCTGATTAAATGTTGCCATAGATGAAAGACCCGCCATCGCCGCAATAAATTAACCAATCACACAAATCCCAAGTCGCCGCTAATCCGGCCTTGATACCCTGATCCTCTGATCAGCTGAAGGAGGTGAAGGGAAGAAAGTGGCTGGTGACACTGTGAGCCACCCTGACTCCAGGCCTGCGTGTAAACAACGGGCTAATGATAGCGATGCTGACACTGGAAATCCCAGTGTCCACACTACACACTCTTCATTTCTGCCACCAAACTGCACTGGAAGAGATTAAAAGCGGGTTATACCTTTTGATTTGAAGCCTTCGACCAAAATCATTTAATTCAGCAGGAGAAATATGGTTACATATGTATTTGTCACATCTACATCCTCATGTTAAACACTCCACTCTATTTTAATCAATTAAGAATATATGCATTTATAAAATTGTAGTACATTTAGAGTATACGTATGTACTTGAAATTTCTGGTTTTTGAGATTTCTTAATGTAACCAGTGTAATATTAAATTTCTAATAACAAAAATGTTGGAAGATTAAATGTCTCGCAATGTATTTGTAACGTCTGTAAAATGAAGTGTAAAAAATTTGTAAATACAGTATAAATAATAAAATAAATATATTCTAAATATTTGTTTAAATGGTTTAATGGTTCAATTTAGTAACATAAAAAGGCAGTAAAAAATTAACCACAATGTTACAAAGATACAACAAAAGCATACAGTTAAATAGCAAAAAACTACCAATAATAATCAATGCCAGACATGTTTAGACAATTCAATTACCCCATTTAGCAAAATAATGGCTTTGTTTGTTAGATTTACGTCCTTGGATATCTGCATTTGAATATATTTTCATATATTAAAATGCAGAGACTCAAGGACATAAATAAATTAAAAACAAATTATTTTGTATTCTGTTTTAGTTTGAATGAAATTCCTGTAGCTCAAACAGTCAAGCATGTCACTAGCAAATCCAAGGTCATGGGTTATATTCCCAGGGAATGCATGAATTGCATACCTTTAATGTAATGCAAGTCGATTTGGATAAATGTGTCTGGCAAACGCATAAATGATAGATTTGTTCTTTCAAACAAGCCATTCAGAACCTTAATTTCTGCACCTCCTGATGTCCAGCCTTAACTCATAAACACACACACACACTCACACTGTATTCACAGCACATTCTCACCGTGCGCCCCCTCTATATGAATATATGAATGCCGTATGTCAGGCTGACATGTGCGAGGGTTCGAGGCAGAGGTGCAGGCTGAAGGTGAGGATAACAGGACCGGACCTGCTCTAAGACTCTGTTTACAACATAACGCACCCTCGATACGGCGACTTCAATTAGTTGTTCATCGTGATGAAACAAATTGCATGTGGTCAACTGGAAATTTCATTAAGGCAGATTTTCCTGCAGCTCTCGTTATCTCCGCGTATTAATATTTCCTTGGGCTTGCTGGACGGGTGAGTTGCGGGGGACATTTTTTCCCCCTTCCACGCAGCAAACGTCCAAATCCCCTTCACACGTATCCACACGAAATTATGGATTCTTTAAAAATAAACCCTGATGTTTCTCCTTTTCATGTGCTGTTTGATAAACTAAATAAAGCCCTGTATTTTTTCAAAATCACTATCTAGCTCAGAAAATATATTCCCATGTCTGTCATCCGTTCCAGCCTGCTCTTTTTAAATGGTAGTGGTTTCATCGCCTAAAATGAAAAGATACCTCCTCCTTGGTGCCGTCTTTGCTTTTTTTTTTTTAGAGCGAGCATCTGCTATTGGGAGGCTAAATAACGGAAATATGCAAAAAGAGAAATTGCACGCTAATTCCCTTTGGAGATAGATCTTGGCGCCTGCCCTGTCATAAATCAGAGAATTTCGATATGAAATGAGGCAAGCTGCTCTAATCATTTCTGCATTTCAAATTGGATCACTGGCTCAATCGCTTGGCTTTTAAACTGCTTGCCTAAGAGCAAATGTGAGGTGGGAGATAATGGGGAAGAAATCTCAGCCCGCGTGCCGTAGTTAGTTTACTGCTTGAGTGCAAAAGAATGCTTTCAGCCCCCCTCCTCCTCCTCGCCTCTCTGCGGCTTTCTCTTTTCAACTTTGTTAAATTGACTTTTTCGTTTGAAATCGATTAAATTGAGAATCACTACAGCTCTACCAATCTTTTAAGGAACACCCATTGAGGTTCGCTCGGGCCTATCGTTTTGCACTGTTCGCTGTTGCTATAGGAACCATGCATATTTATTCAAAATCACCTTGCTTTAAAACATAGTTCGACTCGGTGCTGATTTAATCGCAATCTTTTCTGAAGATGGAAATGTGTCCTATTTACTGGCTAAACAACGACCAACAGATTCAAATGGCTTTTAATCGAGATTACGAACAACGGTGAATAAACAGGACATGCTATACAGTATGTTTTGTGTGTCATTTCTCGTTTTCTTTGACATGTCGCATTTCCTGATATTGAACGTCTGATTGGTTCATCTGATGAATTACAAAATGAGGGGTAGATGCTAGCCAGCACCTTACATTGGACTTATATTGTCATCTGTACGTGTTTTGAAGTGTCAGGCACAGAAAGGTTTCAGCTCTAATGCCATCTGGTTTAATGAGCACTTAGCCTCCAGGACAGGAGCTCTTCCTGTCGCTGTCTCTCTCCTCCAGGGCTGAACGGTACAGTCAGAGGGCTGCTGGGGACTTCATTAGCACATGCACCCGGCGATATACTGTGGTGGGCCAGATTTATAATGGCACAATTTAAAAGAAATGCACTTAAAGTGATAGGTCGCCCACAAATGAACATGCTATCATCATTTACTCACCCTCTGTATGCCAGCTGGTTTTTGCGTGCAACCTAAAAGAGCTATAAAATTGTTCGTTCGTCATGAAGCTAACTGATTGATTTGCATGTGGAAAACACAGAAATTCAAGCCTTTTATCACGGACAATCACTGAAATCGCAGAAGAATAGTGTGTCAAGGCATCATGGCAGGTTAAAACACGATTGACGATGGATACAAAATGCAGAATAATTTAAAAGCTGTGAAGAAGGGGTAGATTTTTAGTAAATAAAAATTGCTTTCTTTTTGTTTCTTAAAACAACTGTATAACTTCAGAAAAGTGCAATAAGTCATATGAACTACTTTGATGGTACTTTGTAGGGTTTCTTTTTTTCTTTCTTTTTCCTTTTTTGACAGCTGCAATCACTATGAACTGTCATAGTATGGAAAAGAGCCAACTCCACAAAAAATGTTTCCACAAAAATAAAACAAAACAATGTACACACAAAATATATTAAAAACATCCATAAAAATAAAACCAATTAAAAAAAAAATTATACTACAACTAAACAACAACATATAAAACATTAAAACAGGGGTTTATCACAGGTGAATAAATAATGTAGTAAATAATGACCACAAAGTCATTATTACATCAACTCTTTAATCTCTTTAAAGTGTGCCAATATCTTAAGTGGATAGCAATTGCCATTGTGTAGATGCAACAATATTGGGCGTGCACAAATTAGCCTGAAATTACAATGAAAAAAAAAACAGCTACACAACACAACCTGAACAAATTCAAGCAGACTTGAAAGCAAACAAAGGTAGAGTGTTCGATTGCCCGACTCGTGTGAAGTTGAATGCACTTTGCACATAACTTGCATGCATATTATGTTCAGGGGACATGGCGACGCTAAATTCATAATGTTTGCTTTGCATTGTAATAATGTCTAGGAGGCAGAGGAACATGCCCTGCTCTTGTGCTCAGATTCGGCTCGTGAAATGGTGTGCCTTCCCCATAGATCCCCCTATTTCAATTTAAATTTCCACTTTGAATTCAATTGTGGGCTTCTTTGATCTTTGCATGCAACTTGCAGTCGACTCCTACAGCAAGAGCTAGCTATTGGGCCAATAACAAGGTGTTCTCTGTACGTCCCGTACACCTGTACAGATATCAGCATACCTGGAGGCCCGAGGAGGCAGGTGGCATCTGCCGGGCAACTAATCGCACGAAACGTCATTGCATTGCAAAGCAGATTCCTCTCATCGTTAGATGCGAGGGATGAAAGCTATGCGATCAGATGTGATACAACCTCTGAAAATCAGAGTGAATGTGGGTAAAGAAAACTCTCAGCATGAGGTAGCAACCATTTGCATAATCTTCCAGGGCAGCATTAAAGCGCAACGTGATTTGAAATGGGGTCTTCGTAAAATTATTCTCGATATTGAGTCATAGGTAAATAAATAAGAGTGAACTCCCCCCCTCTGAATGCATTAGACGTGAACTCTCTTATCTCCGCTCGCCGACCGTTAAAGCGAGGGTTTGCGGGGCTGCGTATGGTCTTTGTTACCCAATTAGTTTACTGACGACCCCCGTGGTCTAATTTTCCTGTTTTGACAGGCTCGTACACCCTCGCCTAATGTGCTAGACCACCGGGACAGACGGCCAGACGCTGTCCAGACTTCTGCAGCCTCTATCAAGCGTTTCTATCTCACAAAAGGGTTCTGTGATAGCGCACCAGATGACCGCTGCAAAAAATCTGCGATTTTCACACTGAATACTTTCATTTAGTGCTGCTCCTCCATCTGGACTGGTTTGATGAGCGCTTGTGTGACAAAAGATGAGAGGAGACGAGGACCTCGGCTGTGGCCTCTTGCCTGTGAGCAAGCGCAAGTTAGGGCAAGTAGACTTTGGGCGTTAAGTTTAACGTATGAGAACTCAAAAACAGAAGCGGTACTGGTGAACTGCTGATATAACACAACTCATTTGCTAAAAGCGAGCCTAACTTGGCTCCGAGCTCAAAACTAGACAATATATCACACGTTTATTCACTTGAAAGGCAATTTCAGAATCGATTGCCAAGACTGGCTCGTCGCACACTTCAAAATATGCACATGTACGTGAAAGGACAGCCAACATCTCCTGGATTTCGCCACCAATTAACCATCTCCGCTTCACACGGTGGAATGTTGAATTCCAACAGGGGAATCGAGATTGCAAGTGAAAACTATTGTGGATTATCTCGGCTACTTTTCAAGGAAGTTGTTTCAGTGTCCCACAAGTGGAGTCTTGACAGTGACAGATGGCAAAGCAGCTGGCATCGCTCAAACTCTTCTCCCTTGTGCTAGATTTTCCCCCTCAGTGTTCGCCGTGGATTCTGCCGTGGCGTATTCCAACACCTTTGGCAAGACGTGGCGCAAACCGAGGGAGACAACACTGTGGACAAACTTATGTTGTTTCTTGCTAATTCAGATTTGATTGAGGTTATGCAAAATATGAAACTTTGGGGCGCTTTAGGCGGGTGTTAGTTTTTACTTCATTACAGACAAAAAAAAAAAAACTTCTCAAAGCGAAACCATTGATGCCAATTCATATGTTAGCCCTAGAAATTGCATTTGAAGCGATTACAGTAACAGCTTGCTGTTAGCGAGGCCCTGAGTCTTAACCACTACACCACACTCTACTTTGCTGAAAAGACTATCATGGTGTCAACAACAGGCTTCTTAACTAGCTTAACCAGCTTTCAAGCTGCCTTCACCAGCATCAAACTACCATTGACCAAGGTAAACAGATGATCAAAGGGAGAAATTTTTAAATATCTAGTTTGAAAACACAAGTTCCGAGTTCCCAAAAATATAAAATTTTAAAATGTTGAATTCATACATAAAAAAAAACAGTTATACCAAGTATTAAAATTATTTTTTAAAAAACAGATTAGTTAACAAAAAAAGTAATAATACAAGTTTATGCCAAAAACTTCCTCCAGGACTTACAGCTCATAAATCTAATCCTCTTTTCTTTTTTTTACACCTTGACCTTCACTAGCACTTTATGCTCAAATGTGATTTTATTTTTTATAATTATAATTTTAATTCAGAAATTGAAAACAATGTCTGAACGAAATTATAGAAGAGGTGCATTCAAGTCATTATCAAGTCCAAAAAAAAGCATGACTTCAATGGCCCTGTTCTTTTCAGAAAACTAATCAAGTACATTCATTAAGACTTTTAACATAGTGTTAGCTTTAGTGCAATTGCAGAGCAGCTCCTGCTCTTTCTGTAAGTCCAGATGGATGAAATGACCTCACACGTTCTCCCTGACGGATTTCTGGTTGCTAATGTGTCCTCTAATGCATTGAGAGCGTGTGTCTCTAGAGTCTCAGCCAGTCTCAGTACTGATTTGAGGTCACTTGTGCTCTTGAGGACCACCGAACATCTCACTGGCTCCTGTCAGTGGCTCCTGTGAATCATTAAGGGAAAATGAGCAACCAGTTGTGCAAAGTTATCTACCTTTTACCTTTTTTCCTTTACAGTGAAACCATCACAGAATGCTGTATGCAGTGATTCCACCATAGTGATTTCATGCAAAAGTAGTAACATGATAAAACACACAACTGCTTGATAAATTAAGCATTAAATGTAATAATTATAATAATCACAAATAAACAGTTCAATAGCCTAATGTCATGCTGTTGTGTTGCTTTCTCCTGGTAAAATCTAGTGGCCTACTTTATTTTATCTATATTTTATATAGCCTTTAAAATCTTCAAAATACAGCCCGCGGCGCTTACGCTCAAATTAAATAAAGTATCCAGTTTGTTGCACACTGAAAAGGAAAGAGCCCTTGTCAAATGACGTCTATGTGGATGGATCATTCACAAACTTGACACCATGAATTGTGACGCGGCGTTTAACGGTGTCTTCGCCCTGATTGTGCTAAACTATGTAGCCATCACTTTAGTCACAAAGCGGCGGCCGCTTATCGCTTTCCCTCCATATCTGTTTGCCTGTTTGGGACATGCAGTGATGAAGAGGAGAAGGGGGAAATGTCAGGTTCACTTGTAGATCAAGTCGAGCATGTATTATCTCAGCTCTAGTCATCTGTGGCCCCGGCAGCCGCTGGCGCTGTGAGGAGAGAACACCCCCCCCTGTTTCCTGTCAAAGAGCTGGAGATGGGCTGAGAGGATCCCTCCGAGAGAGAGAGAGAGAGAGAGAGAGAGAGAGAGAGAGAGAGAGAGGAAGAATAAATCCCAAACACCCCTCCGCCACGAGGTCATGACCTCAGTTCCCCTGTATCCCCTCAGGCAGCACTAGTCCCACTGTGTATTACAATAGCTTCATTAGCAGGGTGAGATCAGACAAAAATGGGCGTTGAGAGGATTCAAACATGGTTCTCTTAGAGAGAAGAGGGTTCCTACACCTTCTGACCAAGGAATTTCCAGGATTTGTCCATACATTTTTTTTAGTCATTCATAATTACGGAATAAGTTTATTGAAAATGTATATAGACACTACGAATACACTAACAAAAAGCTAAATATATAGATATATAGATTCAGCACAGAAATTTTCATAATAATTTATTATTTCCCCAATTTTAAATTTACCGGACAATTCCAGTTTTTTCATGGTATGACAGATGATTGTCTAAATCTATGGAGATCTGTGAATTTCTGTAGAATTTTGTCATATTTTAAGCACATTTTCTGTTCTGTATTTGTAGGAAATTGTGTGAAATAATGCATAAACAATTTAGATATACACTGTTTCAACAGGTAAGCTAAAAATACTACTAAGTGCTATTAATATGTGCTTATAGGTCATAAATATTCTTATAGAAGGGATTAGTTATATATAAATGTTATCACATTTTCTGTGCTGATTGTGGGGCAATATAGTAGAATTATGGGGAAAAAAATTCAGACATGCATATATAAAAATGTTTTGTTCCTGTAAAAAAAAAAGAAGCTAAATTATATAACTTTAAATCATGAAGTTGGACTACATTAGATTACATCAAGTATTATCAGTTTAGCCAAAATATCTGATAAGTTCTAAAGGTTTTAACAAATCTGGAAGTGCTATCAAATTAGCAAAAATATCTGATAAATGTACATTTACGTGGTGAAAGATATGTAAATCTTTATGAATGACTATTTGCGAAGCTTTCTGCAGAATTTTGTGATTCAGTATTATGATAGCAGTCAAGTACGTCTGCTTAGTTTAATTTCATCACACTCAGATGATACTTGAACCTTGACCAAACATTTCAATACAACTTACTAAATCCAAAAAAATCTATATCGCTACATTGATTATAAAATTTCATATATCTATAAAATGCATGTTCATCCTGAATTCCTGAACTCAACGTCCTCATCTAGCACAGGACCTTCAGTCATATCTAGATAAAATATCTGGCATTTAATAATTAGTGAAGTAAACATTCTTCGAAGAAATATCCTGGTTGAGTTTATTCCGAGCTTTTTAGGCTATCATCACTGAAAAGTGCAAAAGCAATAGCTCAGTGAAAGCCTATATGGCAGATTTTATATTCAGGCATGCTGACACAAAAACAAATAATTTTTTGTTTATTTCCTATTTCACTTGCACTTGAAAAACATTTGATAATCTATTAATTTATTGGGTTTTGGGACATGCAAAATTTAAAAATGCACACAGCTATTAAAGACGACACAAAGAACACATCACCTTGGACTGCAGATTTGAGTCGTTTCATTCATCTGTCGTTATGAACATGATGATTTGAATAGGAGAATGTACATTATGTTGAATTCTAGTACCTTGAAACGCAGCAGCAGAGCACGTAATTGGTAAAGCTGCTGAATCAAAGACATGAATGCTGGACCTCCTGTGTCTTTACTCCAGGGTATAATAACCCCTGATGCTTAGTTAGCAAGCTTTATATTTATTTAACAAGATCTATTCAAATAAATATGACTCACGAACAACTACATAAAAAGAGACTAAATTGGCCTAATTTACTTTTTTTAATACACAAATTATTGTACTTATTCCAAAAGAGAAGAAAGTTTGTCTTTGTAAACTTATTTCAAAATGTAATATTTCAACCCTTGTCCTCCAACCATCTGCCATATAGAGAACAATTCTCACAATCCAATCAATTCCTGATGAATAAAATGCCCTACTCTATAGTTTCATTTAGAACTATGTCACATTACAGAAGTATGATGGGTCGTGAACATCGTTTCATGTTGATGTTAAAGGGCGTAATGTTTGAATTTCTCTTTAAAGCTGCCTTCAAGTCATGTCGCAATGATTGTATTTGGAAAATGAGTGCACATGAAAGTCACAACATCATCATAATTACCAGCAGGAAATTCTGGATTTTCTATGAGCACCAACTTTCGGAGTTAGGTTCGTGTCATTTAAAGAAACATGGTGAATACTAATTGGTTTTAGTCCAAAATGCATTTGTTGAGTGTACTATTTTGCATGCTAGAAAATACTATTGATTCACTCAGTTCATGAGGTGACAAGCTTGTTCAGCACAACTACATTTCCCATCATTCTCTGTAAAAGATTTCTGAAAGAATCACCCATCTAATGTGCATGCATTGCTCTTTAGTTGGTTGATTTGCTGGAAAATGAAAAAAATATAAAGAAATACGAAATCTTCCAATCATGACCAAAATCAATTGATTGCACATCTGAATTTATGATTTCTAAATTTGCTAATATGAACTTCCCAGAATGATTGGGAATAACTTAATATTAGTGGGAACAGCATGTGTTTGAAATCAAAAACTTTTGTAACATTATACATTTTGATCAACTTAATGCATCTTTGCTGAATAAAAGTATGTTACGTGTAAAAACATTACTGACCCACAAACCCTTGGCCCTAATTATTAAACGTTGATGTCTAGTTTGTTCTATACTGTTATTACTTTTCCAAGCAATCATGCAATTGTTTGCCTGGTGGACGATAAACCCCATCGATTTACACTGTGCCAAATATAGCGAAAAGGGCATCACAGAGACTTGAACATGGACTTTTTTGCACACACAAACACATACTTTCTCCATAAAATGTATTTGCGTGTTGATTTTACATGCTCTGTCACTTTCCCCACTCACATTCAATAAGACGCTAAAAGCAGAGCCATTTTCATTTCAGCAGTCCAAGACGTCAGTGGTCTAGTGACTTGTTAAAGCCCAGCAAAGTAATTGATGCATGCAATCGCGAATTGGTTCCCCGCTTAAACTTCAGGCCTATTATTTCATTAGATAAAGCCACATTTGGGTTGCCAAAATAATTTTTGTGTCCAACAAGGAATTAAAATCCTGTTAAAGCTCACGAGCGGGCGACATTACAAACGGGGAGATATTCTCTCAGATAAATATAGCCTCAGATGTAAATAAGATCTATATGAGCACGACGTGCCAAATATACAGTTGTGCGAGTTATTTTGCTTATGAGCAAATAAACGCCACTTGCATATATAATTAGATGTAAGTGTAAATAATTGGTTATACATGTGCCAACACGAGGATGATGTTTGTCTGTGTGTGTATGTGCGCGCTCCACTCTCAAGTCCCACTGATTCGTCTTTCCAGCCATGTTGAATCCTCTTTTCTTATCAGAGCAGTGCAGGCCTGCATCAGGCGCTCCTTGCTATGACAGAGGCTACAACAATAGGCATGCGATACCGCTGCTTAGCGCTGCGTTTCGGAGGGGAAACCTGCCAGAAAACATGTATCAGAGTACTCAACACACACACACACACACTACACACACACACACACACACACACACACACTCTCTCTCTCTCCTTAATCAAACACATGCAACGCTCACCTCTAGCACGATGAACCTCCGCACAGAAAAAACCAAATAGATTGCAGCCACCAAAACAAAACATTTTTCCAAAGGCCCGGCTCTTGATTAATGAAGTAATGACAAGAAGAAAAATATAATTTCGGCATGAAAAAAAATCCACTGCCACTTGTTCAAGTTTGGGACGAACAATAAACCTATAGGAGGAGGAAGAGGACAGCAAAGAGGAGGAGATAAAGCCCAATGATGGCTGGAATTATTCCTCCCGCTCATTCGATACACTGGTTCATGCGGAATTACAGCATAAAAACAATCCAGAAACCCAGCTGACACTGGTTCACCCTCTGACGGGTGCAAATGAAGACAATAGCACGTCATTTCTGTCGCCGTGGACACTCCACAAATACAAACACAAGCTACATGCACCAAAAGAGTTTGACTGCTGGTTTAACACTCATGCTGGCTCATGAAACCTCCACAGAGGAATCTGGATTGCTCAGAGGATGCTCTTTCATAGCTCAAGAGACTCCAGAGTTCTCTTAATTTCAGATGTTTCTCCTACAATTCCTTGGGAAGAATACAAACAGACTTGGAATCTGAGCAGTGTAAGATATATTCTGAAAGTCTATGGTCTTTTTCTCAGAGCATTTGCACTCAATTTAGTCTCACTTCTGGGAGAAACAAATGAGATAAAAATACTTTTATTTGAGAATGTTCTTTCCTGTGGGTGTCCCTGAACATATTAACTAATGGTCAACTCATGTTTTTTTTTTTCAATCTACAAAACAGAGTGTAACGATGATGACAAACGAGACACACAACTGCCTAAATCTACAAACTCTTCACGCAATATTTACCAGGGTTATGCAACATTCAGAAATGAATTGAGAATGCCTTTCCAATTTCATTTCAATTGAGGTAGCAGCAAATTGAAGAATTAAAATGAGCTGACACGAAAATAAATTAATTTAACTGGATTTTTTGTTTACATATTAAACAAGCTGCAAATAAATAAAAGAACACTTCATTTCTCATGTTCATTCCACTTTAAATATTCCAATACAACTTCTTGTTGGATGTGGCCAATTCAATTCAAATTCATTCATTTATTTAAAGGGAACTAATTCTTAAATTATGAATTTTGCACAATCCTGATATTTACTCAGAAGTCACTCAAAATCATAAAAGTCATCCATCGACAAGGCTGTCAGTAAATTTAGAATAGGTAGAAAAAAAATATCACTGCTTTTTAACAAAGCTTTTTAATTAGAGAAATGCTCATTCATTAGATGAACATTGAACTAAAAGCCATACTTAACTAACTGCCATCTTGGAAGGGACCTGTAAATCTGCAGTTCATTATTAGGTTGTTTCCAAATCAATTATTAACACTTAAAATGGACACTGGGCAGCGAGAGAGGCGCAGAGCCACAGGCCGCAGTCAGGGTTGAGTCCAGGCCCAGTAATTACTGTGATGAAGACACCTGCTACTCAATAGCTTCGACCCACACTGGCCGCCCGGCCCCCAGATGGCAGACATTTATGTCTGAGTGTCATTATTAATTTGTGTTAATTTGGTGGGGGTGGACGGGCTCGTCGCTCACCTGCGCAGGGGCTGCTGGGTAATTGAGCTCTAATGGCCTGATTGATCGGCAGGAGAGGAGAGAGCTCTGTGGCGACTATCACTCAGACGCTGAGAGGAAGCTCTCTGTAGACACAGCAGTTCAAACATCCATCGGACACTGACACCACAACGTATCTTCAATCAATTTGCAAGTCATTTTGGTCACATTTTAAAGAATGACTCAGTTAAAGCAGCCTCTCTCGCAATTTTATTGACCTCTTCAATCATTTCAATTCCTCAATTATTTCTGACCTGGTGTAGGAAATATGATATAAAAAGAGTGTCCACTTTCACGCTAGGTACGATTCACTGTTCAAATAGCTTTTGAAGATCCGCTCCAGAGTGTTAAATCAATAACTACGATCATAGAGAGAGACGACTCACTGAGTCGTGAATCATTTGGGTGAATCGTTTGAATGGAACGAAGATGGATGGCATCCAGACTGGGGCATCTGAGGAGTTTCATGTGTAAACACGGCAGAGCGTAGCATCGTAAACTCCCAGAAGCCTTCTGGTTTCTGTACATCAGATGTGCGATGTGCCCTCTGCACCGATAAGCCCTCATCATGTGACCCTATCTCTGCCCTGCAGATGCCAAGATCTCTCTCACCTGCTCACCCCAGGAGGGCGACATCAATCAGTTCTAAATGCTGGATGCCCCCCAAATGCCTGTCCTACTTCAACATATACAAGAGACTGACACACTAGATCTTTCATTTCTATTTCCTTTCATTCATATGCACGCTCTTAAAAAATATTGGCATCAATGTTTCCATTACTATCTAATGTGAAACCTTTCTATTGCACAAAAGTTTATTAACTGGGAGTTAGCAATATGACCAAAATCTTATTTGACAATATGATTTCATGGTAAGAATATATATCGATATATAGGTTAGGCTGCCATCACTTTAAGACCTAATGCGTGGATCCAATATACTGACACAGATCTGGTTTCTTTCCCATCAGTTTCTGTTCACTTAAAGGGATAGTCGACCCAAAAATAAAAGTTCTGTCATCATTTACTCAACCTCATATTAGTCCAAACCTGTTTGACTTCATTTCTTCCGTGAAATGCAAAAGAATATATTTTGAAGAATGTTAGTAACTAAACCGTTTCTTTCCCATTGACTTCCACTGTATCTACAAAAAATACAATGCAAGTCAATGGGAACCGAAACTGTTTGTTTACCAGCTTTATTCATTTTTGGATAGACTATCCCTTTAAGACATTACTGACTGTGTTTACATGAATATTCATCAAGACATTTTTCTTTATTTCTGTAATTAACCATTCAATCACAATATTCAGCAAAACAGAACCAATTCTGGGTTTGGGGGACTTTCAGTCAGCGCATTAAGTTTTTATCTCTTTTTAACATCAAGCATGAAACACACTTTATTTTCTCATTCATGCATGCTTTTTTAATCACTCTAACACATCAATACCTTTAAGCAGTCCTGCACTGCATGGATATATTTAGTTGTCACAATACATATCGGCATACCACCCACGCATATTTTTGACCAGCTGACCTTGGTTAGGAAAGACACCATATTTAATTTGAGATGAAGAATAATTAATGATAATAACTTAAGAAAGTTTTCCAGTCATAGTGGATAACAAGCAGCACTAAAATATAGTGTGACTGACCCATTCGATCATCTGAACCAATGCCGACCTGCCTCAGCATGCTGACTACATTCAGTCTACTAACTTTGACATTTGTAGACGTCATTCTTCAATTTAGCCAATTCCATTCAAATCAATAAAGCAGCAGTCAAAAAGACACCACTTTAGATTCAGTCCATATCATAAATCTTATATCAGCAAATTCTGCCCTTCTCAGATCAGACACTTAAGAGGGTGACACGAGTGAATGGGAAATTCAACAGTGTTTAACCACCTCTAAAGGGTCAACATTCATGAAGATAGAGCTTTCTTTCCCAAGAAATCACACCTAATTCAATTTTAAGGTTTTTCATGCTCCTCTCTAACATTATATGTATTAAACCCGTGAAATATCACACAGTGTTTGGTTTTATAAATCATTGCTTACAATGATTTGTTCTCTTTGATTTTAATGCAATAATGTACCCCAAATTGAAAATTAATCATTATTTACTAATACTTACTGTATGCAATTCCAAACCTTTTAACAGCGAAACACAAAATGAGAAATGTAAAAAATCTTTACAACTGAATTTTCCTCTTCAGTTGTACTATCTCTTCAAGTATAGGCAATATTTGATTAAATTAAACAAAATATATATTCCAATTTGTGTGCACTTTCAAGGGGCAGTGCAGACAAAAAAGAGAAACAGCACAACAGTATGAGAAAAAAATTAATAAAGTTATAAGTTAGAGTAATACCACAGAATGGGGCCTTAGAGTCTAAACTCCTCGCAGACTTTTCCTTACATTTCTTAACAGGATAAATATGAGATTCGTTACAATTTTTAATAACTATTGCTTAATTAATCCACATTCAAAATGGAACGTTAAATCCTAAAGGATTCCTCTTTCCGCCTGTGTAGTTAGGTCAACACTTTCCTCTTTTTTGCTCTTTCTTTAATGGCTGAAGGATCGTAATGACAGCTTGAACCTAACTGGAAGAATCAGCGATAGCAACATCAAATCTAGTAGATGTAATATCATTCAAGAGTTTAGTAATAAAATGTGCAGATGAAATGGTTAAAAGTACAAAGGAGGTCATTTTGAGGTCAGTTTGATGCTGGAATGTAAGTAGCTCTGGGTTATGATCTATATGTAACACAATTAACATCTGTTTATGTTCAGTAAAATGTTTCATATGTTAATATGCAAATGATGGACTTCAAGGAAAAGAATAAAAAAAAGAAAAAAAGAAGAGAAGCTAACCCTTTACTTACAAACAATACAAACAGGGTCAGTGTACTGATTAACCAAACACTGAGGAAATCTGCCCGATATGCTAAAGGTTGAAGAAGAAGTTTAAAGAGTGGTTAGAGTTGTAATGTTATGTTGTGAATAAAGATGTTGAAAAGAGGTGTAAGTTCTCTGGGCTAGTCCAACGAGTTTCTACCAATTTCCCAAACCACTTGCATTCTTAGGCCAACCAATGCCAATTTTTCAGCCAAGGTACCAATGATGACAGATCCTTCTGTTTTAACAAACCATTTAATTTAATTTGGTGTAATTTTCTTTAAGTAGAGGATAAATTGCATCCTTCATCCATAACCCTCATCAACATTTAACTTGAGATAACATACCTGAGCATTTGTGTTTAGCTCAATTTTTCCCTCGAAAGGCCCCCATGTGGTTCCTACAGGAAGCTGCTGGCGGCTGTGAATCCGTCGTTCTCCATCTTTGTTGAACAGGTCCAGCTCTCCTGTGAGACAGAACAGGGCAGTCAGTCAGTGTCACACAATAAATGCTTCAAGCTGACTGTAAATACATTAATATATATAAGTCGAGAAAACAACAGCATCAAAATTGCTCAAAAAAAATGTTTAAATTTTTTATGTGTTTTTTTTTAAAATTGTCCGTTTATTTTTGATTGACCTATATTATTTGGATGAGCTATGCACAAGAAAAAGGACCCAAGAAACACATTCTTGTCTATTAAAAAAAAAAAGCGAAATTTAATTATACATACTGATATTACATATATAATATGATATAATTATATTATACAGTATATATTACACAACACAACCCACACCGCACTGTACCACACTGTTAATAAGAAATTGGACAATCGAGGCCAAGAAGATGACAAAAAAAAAATGACATGAAGAAATGAGAAATAACTTATTCTACCAAAAAACAAAAAAAAAACCAAAAAAAAAAAAAACAAAAAAAAAAAAAACAAAAAAAAAAAAAAAAAAAAAAAAAAAAAGCTTATAAATATGATATATATCATAATATATAGATATATATAGATATCTATATATAATATACTATATATATATAGTATGTTATTTAGCTTAATTTAGAAAAAAAAAATCTGACTACAAAAAAAGACCTGAAAAACAAAAAACAAACAACCATAAATAAATACGAAATGGAAATAAAGAATAAATAGATTCGCATAGCCATATCTACAGACTAAAATATCAAAGAAACTTGGGTTCTTTTGGTTCTTGGCTCTTCTTCTAATGTAAACAAGTAAGCAACAAATTAGAAGCCATCCAAAACACTAGCAGCAGGACATTTGCATAAAAAACTAAAAAATACAAATCTCACATTTTCACTACATTTATGAAAAACAATCACATCAACAATTTTTCTGCCAAATAATGTAGCTCATTACCATAACAGTAATATTGTAGGTATTTAACTACATTAGTACAGAATTCACTGCATATCTGATCACCGAGTTTCTGTTTCATAAAAACCATGATTTGAGGATCATAGCACGTTTTCCTGCCTCTTCTATCGAGTGAGTGCAGTATTTGATACAGACTCCAGCACCTGTTCTCAGAGCTGATGGCGATCAGATGGAGCGTGTCAAACCGCTGGGATGCTAACTCCTCTTGAAAGAAGAGAGTCTGTTTCTTTCGCTCTATTGATAAACCTTCGCTGAGAGAGGTTACAGGCTTTCTTACCGGCTGGCCAGCGTTGGGGCTCTAGATTTCCCGTTTTTCAGGGGAAGGGGGCGAGTGTAGACGAGGCCCTTTTGTTAGTGGCGCGCTGAGCTCTGAGTGTTAAATTAACAGGTTTTTGTTTCACGGGGATGGACTAGCCAACAGCTATGCCCGCGAAGGAGTTCGCAACGAGCGCTGCTGCTGTGCAGCGCTGCCTATTAATCAGTTAGATTTTGTGTGCTGTTTTAGGACAGTAGTGATTAACAAACCAGTTATTTAATAGGACTTCCTTGGGTCATGACTCTCGTTTCTCGAGGGCTAGGGGGCTCTTGTCACGACAGGGGGATTTCCAAGAGCAGAGACTTCCTGGGGTGTTTTCTTGTGATGTGAGAGCTTTTTGGGGCCCCCCCCCGATATACCCCCCGCCCCCCGACCTGTGCGAGCCCTGACCCGACCTGCGACTGAGGGAGATTTATCCCTCGGAGCTCGAGTGCTATCTGCTTTATCTTCCCACCAGCATCCTGTTCAGCTGTGTCACAGCACACATAAGCAGAGCTCTTTACAGTGAGGCAGGGACTGAAAATCTGTGCAACGCTGAAAATATTTACGTGAATTGTTTGCAAAGCTCAGATGTTTCTCCTAAAATTCAATACACTAATGAGAATTACTGAAAGACTCCAGCTTTCAAATTAATATGTATAGAACAGCCCACCAAGCCCACACTCTTCCACACTGCTAAAGAAACAAGAGGTTCTTTTTTGCATGATGCGTTCCATGATGAATTAAACTTTAACATCCATAGAAGCTTTCATTGGCACAAAAATATGATCTATTTCGTACACACCCCTAAAAGTAAGGTTCTTGATTACTTTGATCCTATGAAGTTTAGTTCCATGAAGAACTGTAAAACTTTCTTCACAGAACCTTCATGTCTAAAAAAGGCTCTTGTATAGTAAAAAAAAAAAAGGGGTGTGATATCCCCTGAAGTAACCACTTCCTGTGGGACTTAGTAAAGAGTATATTTTTTTAACCGCTTGATTTAAAATGTCTATTCATCAATGGTTTTTTAAGAACTGTTAATAGAAAAGTTATTGTTGATTGAAGAGGCCAAAAAAATGGTTCTTCTATGGCATCACCTTTTTGGAACTTTATTTTTTAAGTTGGAAAAAACAAAAAAAAAAAAAAAAAAAAAAAAAAAAAAAGAAACCAAAAAAAAAAAAAGCGAAAAAAAAAAAAAGGTTCTTTAGATTTGAATAAAAAGTAAATATGTTCTTCAACGAGGGAAAAAAATATATAGGTCTTTATGGCATTTGGAAATCTTTATTTTTTTTAAGAATGAGTGGTGGATTATTTGGTCTTGAGAGAATTTGTATGGAGAAATTGTTGGAGTTCATGGTGAATGAACTCTCTGACTTTGGGTTGTGTAGGACTTGGTTTAGATCTTTGGTTTGAGACAACGTTGAGACAATCTCTTCTGAAATTCTAGAGAAGACACTCTCAGGAGAAACATCTAGAAGCCAGATGAGGAAGGAGAAGGAGGACACCATCCCATTTGTGCTCGATATGGGAAAGAAAACAAAGGACATTTTAAAGGGAACCATCATGTGCGATTTTTGATTTTTGACGCAATCAGAGGAATGTGTCGCCAACGCTATGAACACAACATAAAGGTGTTTCTTGGTTAGTTTTTTTTTTGTTTGTGCAGCATGTTTCATGACCCTGTGCTTAAATAAAAGCCTGAGGTGGGTAGGATGATCTTCAGCATGGTCTTGTGGGCTGTGAAATGCATGAAAGGCTCTGGAAAGCCGTAAGAAGAAGTAAGGGAGTACAGTGCTGACTGAACTTTAAAATGACCTATTCAGCTGTGTTTCTCACTGCAGATATCAGCTGCGTATCTGTGACACACTAACACGCCAGTCTGCTTGTATGGAAATTCCCCTGCGACTGAATAAACATCTCACTACCACGATTCCCAGACATTTGCTAAATATCACAACAACGCATGACAGAGACTTCAGCAAGAGCAAATGAGAATTTAAAAAGATAACAATTTACAATAAGGTAACATTAGCTAACATGAACTAACAATGAAAAATTGTTCTAAAGCATTTACTAGGCTAATCTAAATTCCTAAGTTCTATTGTTAAAAGGTTGGGGTGGGGTAAGTGATTTCTGGTAGCCAATGTTGTTATTTGAAATCACCAAAACAAACACGCACCTACCCCCAAAAGGGGTTTCGCCCCTATTTTGATTTTTTGTAGAAATAGCTCCGCCACACATACGTACGCAACCCAGGCAAAGATTAGTTCTGTGAAACAAAGCAAAACCAATGTAACACCGTGTCTACACCGGACACGGGTTTGTGGCGCGGAAAAAGCAGGCGCGGAGCAACAAAATACTATGGCACTCATTATAATCAGTGATGCTGTCTAAACCATAGATATACTGTATATACATATCTATGGTCACTGGATGTGGTGCGGCACGACATGACAAATCCCCAACAGAAAACTGCTACTGCGTTCAATTCATGGTGTATTGACACAAATTTAAAATGATTTTAAACGGTCGCTTTGTCGCATCCAGTGTACTAGACAGACTTTAACTGTTGCAGCGCAGACACGGTGTTACCTATCGAGAAGAGAGAAGAAAAACAAGCACACCTGCGGTGTCCAGATCGCAGGATTCCGCTCCTTGAGTTTTCTCCAGCGCTGGAAAGCTGATCCAATGTTTACACGGGTCCTACTTTTTGCCTTAAGCCTTCTTTTGTTCCGCAGACAGTTTCCTCTTTTGTTTTTTATCCGCCATCTTTATCTTTCTGTCGCTCGGCTCAGCTAACGTCCGTCCTGTGCACTGAACTCTCTCCCCTCCACATCATGAGTAGACACGCCCCTACTGCTGATTGGCTACAAGTTTGTTTTTCTAGTCGGCCCGAATCAGTTTTCTAAAGCATTTTTTGAAAAAATCGTCTTTGACCCATGTTTTAATATTAATTAATGGACCTGAGCTGACATGAACTAACAATCACTAGGCCTAGTTGTATTTTTATTAAATAACCTAAAGATAAAAATAAAAAAAAATTCTATAACTAATGTATTGCTCATTGTTAGTTAATGTTAGTTAACACATTAACTAACGTTAACTAATGTGACCTTATTGTAAAGTGTTACAAAAAGTACCACAGTATCACCAAGACATATTGAAAATGTATTATGGTAATATTACGATTTGTACTAATATGTTCTTTAACAGAAAAAAAAAAAAAAAAAAAAAAAAAAAAAAAAAAAAAAAAAAACTGTTTTTAGGGACGGCACCATGTTAAGAAATTATGATCACAAGAAATAAAATGACAGATGTTATATACACTCTAAAAATAAAGGTGCTTCAAAAGGTTCTCCAAGCGATACCATAGAAGAACCATTTAGTCAAAGGTTCTTTAAAGAACCATTCAGTCAAAGGTTCTTTAAAGACCATCTCTTTCTTACCTTTTTTATAATCTGAATAACCTTCTTTCACCACAAAGAACCTTTGTGAAACAAAAAAGAAAGGTTCTTCGGATGTGTTAAGGTTCTTATCAGATATCAGAATCAGAAGAGCTTTATTACCAAGTATGTGTACACACACAAGGAATTTGACTTGACGAAAGGAGCTTCCAGTGCAGAAGAAAGTACAAACATAGTGCAGACATACATAGGAATAACACAGTAGGGATTTAATATAAAACTAATATAATTTAAACAAAAAAACATTTGAATAATATACTATATACAGAAATAGAAGTATAGGAAAAATGTAATTGTTTAGATAAATGTACAGATATGTTATTAGTGTGCAGATATGTTATTTACAAAGTGTGCAGTTTAATATAAATATACTTTGTTAGTTGTATAATTTTGAAAGCTTATTTGTTTAGACTGAGTATAGCCTGTGGGAAAAAAAATTTCTTGTGCCTTGCTGTTCTGGTGGTCCGTGCTCTGTAGCGCCGACCAGAAGGCAACAGTTCGAAGAGAGAGTGTGCTGGGTGTGTGGGGTCCAAAGTGATTTTCTTAGCCCTTTTTGTCATTCTGGAGGTGTAGAGATTTTGGAGTTTGGGCAGGGGGAACCAGTAATCTTCTCAGCAGTCCTGACTGTCCTTTGTAGTCTCTTGATGTCTGATTTGGTTACTGAACCAAACCAGACAGTTATGGATGAACACAGGAAAGACTCAATGATAGCAGAGTAGAACTGTTTCAGAGCTCCTGGGGGCTAGGGAACCATTTAGACTAAAATTTTCTTCTATGGCATCGTGAAGCACCTTATTTTTAAGAGTGTAGATAGTATACTATATACTATCTATTTTTCCCGTAAATAATTCAGCTTAGGCATACATCAGTATATTTACAGGTTTGAAAAATAAGCCAGTATTGATCTATAATGAAGCAGCACAACTGTTTCCAAACTATTTAATAAAATCAGCATATTTAAAATGATTTCTGAAGGATTCAGGTGACACTGAAGACTGGAGGAATGAGGCTGAAAATTCAGCTTTGATCACCAAAAAAAAAAATATTTTAAAGTATATCAAAACAGAAAACATGGAAGCCCGTTTCCGCCCACTAAATAAAAAATAGATAATTCTGTAAGTCATAATAATGAGGAAACTTTCTCGTAATAATTACTTAGTTTCTCATTATATTGAGAAACTTTCTCGTATTAATGACTTAGTTTCTCGAAATAATGACTTATTTTCTCATAATAATGACTTAGTTTCCATAATAATGAGAAACTTTATCGAAATAATGACTTAGTATCTCGTAATAATGAGAAACTGTCTCATAATAATGAATTACACCTAATCCAAAAAAAAAAAAAAAAAAAACAAAAAAGACTTATTCGGGCTGCGGAACGCCAGAGTGACAGCAGCTAGCGCTATCTGTTGGTCAAGCCATGCAGGAACAACGCTAACATTGCGTTGTTTCTGGCATCTAACGTGTATCATGCATAGTCGTCATTAAATAACGGATTTCAGATAGATCATTATCTGATGTAGTCTTTTGTGTTAATAGTGACTCTGCTAGATAGTTATGGCTTCAGACATTCCAGGCCAATATTTCAGTTAGGAAATCCAGGCATTTATGAAGAAATGAAAGCCATTACACATATAAACTTAAAATATAGATGTGTATTTCGATGATTTATTAATTTTATTAGCTGTCCCTTTCATGCATCACATACAATGTTAGCGGTGTTCCTGCATGGCTTTGACCAAAAGATGGCGCTAGCGTGCTGTCACTCTTGCGTTCCGCAGGCGGCGAGGAAGTCTTTTTTTTTTTTTTTTTTTTTGTGGATTAGGTTAAGTCATTATTATGAGAAACTAAGTCATAATAATGAGAAACGAAGTCATAATAATGAGAAACTAAGTCATAATAATGAGAAAACTAAGTCATTATTACGAGAAACTAAAGTCATTATTATGAGAAACTAAGTCCTAATAATGAGAAACTAAGTCATATAATGAGAAAATAAGTCATAATAAGGAGAAACTAAGTCATTATTTCGAGAAAATAAGTCATAATAATGAGAAAATAAGTCATAATAATGAGAAAATAAGTCATAATTACGAGAAACTAAGTCATAATAATGTGAAACTAAGTCATAATAATGAGAAACTAAGTTATAATAATGAGAAACAGTCATTATTACGAGAAACTAACTCATTATTATGAGAAAATAAGTCATAATAATGAGAAACTAAGTCATTATGTCGAGAAACTAAGTCATAATAATGAGAAAACTAAGTCATAAAATGAGAACTAAGTCATTATTCGAGAAAAAAACAAAAACCACAAAACTAAGTCATAATAATGAAAAAATAATTCATAATAATGAGAAACTAAGTCATATTAATGAGAAACTAAGTCATAATAATGCGAAACTAAGTCATAATAATGAGAAACTAAAGTCATAATAATGAGAAACTAAGTCATAATAATGAGAAACTAAGTTATAATAATGAGAAACTAAGTCATAATAAAGAGAAACTAAGTCATAATAATGAGAAACTAAGTCATAATAATGAAAAAATAATTCATAATAATGAGAAACTAAGTCATAAAAATGAGAAACTAAGTCATTATTATGAGAAACTAAGTCCTAATAATGAGAAACTAAGTCATAATAATGAGAAACTAATGTCATGATCGAGAAGGAAAAGAAAACTAATAAGTCATAATAATGAGAAACTTAAGTCATAATAATGAGAAACTAAGTCAGAATAATGAGAAACTAAGTCATAATAACGAGAAACTAAGTCAAAATAATGAGAAACTAAGTCATAATAATGAGAAACTAAGGCATAATAATGAGAAACTAAGTCATAATAATGACCCTCCCCCGAGAACATAAGTCATAATAATGAGAAACTAATTCATAATAATGAGAAACTAAGTCATATAATGAGGAAACTAAGTCATTATTCGAGAAACTAAGTCATACTAATGAGAAAATAAGTAATAATAATGAGAAACTAAGTAATAATAATGAGAAACTAAGTCATTATTTCGAGAAAATAAGTCATAATAATGAGAAAATAAGTCATAATAATGAGAAAATAAGTCATAATAATGAGAAAATAAGTCATAATAATGAGAAAATAAGTCATAATAATGAGAAAATAAGTCATAATAATGAGAAACTAAGTCATAATAATGACTTAACCTAATCCAAAAAAAAAAAAAAAAAAAAAAAAAAAAAAGATTCCTCGCCCCTGCGGAAAGCAAGAGAGTGACAGCACGCTAGCGCCATCTGTTGGTCAAAGCCATGCAGAAACACCGCTAACATTGAATGTGAGCATGAAAGGGACAGCAATAAAACTAATAAATCATCGACATACACATCTATTAATTAAGTTAGATGTGTAATGGGCTTTCATTTCGTTCAAAAATGCCCGCGGATTTCTTAACTGAAATATGTCTGGAATGTTTGAGGCTAACTTCTGGCAGAGTTAAACTATACACAAAAGGACTACCTACAGATCATTGTGATCTGAAAATCGTTTATTTAATGACAGACTAAGCATGATACACTAGATACAGAAACAAAGCAATGTTAGCGGGTTCCTGGCATGGCTTGACAAACAGAGGGGCGATAGCGTGCTGTCACTATTGCGTTTACGCAGGCGCCGAAATTATGGCTTTTTTTTGTTTTTTTTTTTTTTTTTGGATTAGGTTAAGTCATTATAATGAGAAACTAAGTCATAATAATGACTTACTTTCTCATAATAATGACTTAGTTTCTCGAAATAATGACTTAGTTTCTCTTAATAATGACAGTTTCTCGTAATAATGACATAGTTTCTCATAATAACGACTTAGTTTCTCATAATAATGACTTAGTTCTCATTATTAGGACTTAGTTTCTCATTATTATGACTTACAGAATTATATTTTTTTATTTAGTGGCGGGGGGAAAAGGAGGAAACAGGATTCATAGAAAAACCAATATTGAATTGAAATAATATACACAAATTCGTTTTCTGTATTTTTGATCAATTACATACAGCCTTGATGAGCACAAGAGACTCCATTAAAAAAAACATTCAAAATCTTTCTGATCCCAAACTATTGAACCGCAGTGTATATCAATACATGATGGCATTTCACAAAATGGTTATTTAGGTTACATAATTTTTACAATATTATGAATTATGCTTCAGCATATGCCTTAAAGCATGTAAACATGTAGCAAAAATTTAATATTTGACAACTACAGACAAACAGATCAATCATAGTGATTATTGGTTATCGGTATTAGCCTCTAAACATTATTTACTGAACCACACTGCTAATAAAGACCATGGTAAATGAATACTGTAATCATTCGGTCCTATGGTAAATATCAAAATACCACGGTATTTCCAGAGTACTCAAGTGTGAAATACTGCATGTGAATATACTGTACGTTAGAAGAATTATTTTCCTCATTTCCTGTTCCATGCACTAATGCCTTCATTGCCCATTATGGAGCTCAGCAGAGATAGTGGGAGAATTTGGGAGGCGGGGGGTCTCTCTGAAGACTGTCGCAGTCCCGCCAGCCTGTTGGAAGGTGGGGAACCTCATTAAAGGGAAATAATTAAGCGCTGGAGCGCAGCTGGTCCACATCACAGGCAGGCTAAATCTATGCTAGCCCACCACCGCTTGATGTGCTCTGTTCCTACTCTGATAAGACCTCGTGGCCTTTCGCCATGATCGCACAAGTTTCTCTTTAGCCCGGCTTGACACTTTCGCTGAAGTCTTCCGTGCATCCCATGCTGGGGTGAATGAGGAAGGCGTGCGGCACAAGGACATCTGAAGTCCTAACGCTGGTTAAGTACAAACGTGCCAGTCGTCCGCCAAGCGTTCCAAGCCACGTCTCGAAACCTCGCGTCCCAGCTGGCTCGTCCCAGCTGTTACCGATACGACACAAGCCCGAGAGGCAAGACGACGACATACGGCTCTGTGTGCGTAATGAGCCAGCCTGCCACCGTCGCCATGTTTGCCACAAGCGTTTAGATGTTGACTCGCCATAGATTACGAGATCAAGATGTACAGTCGCAGATTATCCGCTTGGATCTGGCACGGATGCCGATGAATGCTGGCTTTGCCACTCCATTACTGACATGCATGTACTTTTTATCTAGATTTTTCAAGTAAAAAATAATGAGTAAATTTAGATTTTAGAGCCTGATGTACAAAGTAAGAGAGGATAGCTCATAGTACAGCTAATGAAACTGATTATAAATATATTTCATAAACTGGTTTATATTTTATTTCATTTTTATTCAGTTTTGGACATAAAGTGTCAATCCAAAATTGGTACCAAAAAAGTCAACAAAAATGTTGTTAAACCCAGCAGGAAGGTTTAGATTTGTATGGTTGTTTATTTTATATTTCAGATTTTATGTACAGTAATTGGAACAGAAAACCAATTTTGTACTGAAAAAAGTCAAAAAAAATTTGTCAAAACCAGGAAATAGTTGTATGGTTCTTTACTTTATTGTTTATAAAGTGTCAATCCAAAATTGGTACCAAAAAAGTCAACAAAATTGTTGTTAAACCCAGCAGGAATATTTAGATTTTTATGGTCGTTTATTTTATTGTTTACATTTTTAAAAGCTGATTTACAGTATATTTCAAGGACATCAAGTGCCACTCCAAAATTGGAACCGAAAACTAATTTTGTACCAAAAAAAAGTAAAAAAAAATGTTGCCAAACCCAGGAAAGTTTTTTATGGTTGTCTACTTTGCTGTCCTAACTATAGATTATCATATAGCTACCTTGCATTTTTTTAGATGTTAACAGATTAGCACATTATTGAAAACGATGATATCACACATTATTTTGAATAATAAGTATAAAATATTCAAGCAAAATTATAGCCTAATCTGGTTTGCTGGTCTTACCTGTTGTTCTAGTCTGGTTAGGTTGGTATGTTTTCTGGTTTCAGAAGATTACAAACCAGCTGGTCAACCAACTAAACCAGAATGGTAGACCAGATAGACCTGTTTGAACCAGCTAAGACCATCAAACCAGCTTAGTTTAATCTGTGCAGGATAGTTGCATTTTACTACAAGCATTTAGCATTGCCTTTCCCTGAGTGGCCATTATTAGAACAAACTGAGGGCCACAACCCTTCAGCTGAGTATCACTGAAACAGAAACGGCAAGATCAGTTTTGAAGTGGTAATGAAGCGTCCTCAGCAGAGCTCACGGGTCGAATCACCCAAAAGCTCTCTCATCAACCAGCGCTGAAATGCCACCATCTTGGCACGGAGGAGCTGTTGATATGAGTGAAGAGAACTCCATCCCCCCATCCCTCCACTCCTCCCAAGATAAGATCATCTGTCGCTCTTCTCCGGGGTCTGCTCCCCCTCACCACAGATCCCTGGCAGAACTATGAATGTCCCTTTTGTGTGCACAGATCTTTCTCTGATAGCCCCAAAAAGATGCTGCACACGGCAACTGTTTGTTTCCCCCCATGACGGAGGGACGATGGGGGATGGAGGGGGTCACGTCTCCTACGTCAAAAATACAGACGAAAACATACGTTTTTAGGAACCAACAAGTACAACGTCACAGTCAGGGGCGGACTTAGTGATTTGGGGGCCCTAAGCAAATTCCAGGTATGGGGCCCCAACAGAATAACTATGTGCTCTTTTACGCCTAACACTTATTTTGCTCGCTCTCTTTCATTACAGGTTATAGTTTATTTATCCCTTAACAACCAGTAATATTCAACCTGATGCTTTTATAAAGCCATATTAGGCTATCTTATTTGTTTTTTTTTTGGATCACACAAAAAAAAAAATTTCCTTTAACTTGTCCATTTAATAAATTGTAAACTTTTTCATTCTTTTTACTAACATAAAATTATCCCATGCAACTTATTTCATATTCCAAGTGTTCTGAAGGCATACGGTAGGGTTTGCCGATACAAAAATCAAAAATGTAATCTAAGTTAGCCTATTATTAAGCGAAAATCTCCAGTCATTGCATTCGTGGATTTATACGAATGCGCGGCAGTTCACGCTGGCGCGCCTAGGAAAAGCACACAAACCAGCGAGTCATTTTGAAGACAAATAAAATTATGACTTGAAACACAATAATTTCTTTACTGAGGTGAATATCCCTGTTCTGAGACAGTCAGACAGTATTATACAGCCTAGAATGCGCGAAAAGAGCGCTCCCTCATATAATCTCTAAAAGCTGTCGCTCACTTCAGTTCATTGCGATCTCACGCATTCCGTTAATAAGCTCTATACACGGCACAGTGAATCTCTTATTTACATCGTATCTACACTTTGTTATAATGAGAGGATTCCCGAGCTTGCAGAACTCAGCACTTGACAAAAACTTGGCATTTTGAGTGGTGAGTGGATTCTAACTTAACACTTCGGTCTGCGTCAAGAAAGAAACGATAGGCTATGTCTGTGATTGGCTACATTGCTCAACGCTGCAAATATGTTTCGCCAATAGGCCTATCAGATGGGGCCCCCTGATTCCCCGGGGGCCCTAAGCAGCCGCTTACCTCACTTATTTGTTAAGTCCGCCCCTGGTCACAGCACGGGAAGAGAAAGAAACAACCTTTTGAGAACAAGGCAACAGTGGTGCAGAAATCGCATGCTTTACCTTTAATAGCATTTTACCCAAAAACACACAGTTCTTGTTTTTAATAGTCATCCTCACATTCACACTTCAGAAATGATCTGGATCAGATCAAGATGGATGTTTAAAAAAAAAAGGTCGTTTTCCAAAGTATAAAATCCTATCAGCCATGTATGACAATGCAGGAGTCACATATCAAGATGTACAGCAGCTGAAGCAAATGAACATACTGTGAGGGGCACGTGGAGAGAAATGGAGAGCTCTGTATCACTCCACAAAAGGTGCAGGAGCTCTGAAGGAGATATGTGATCTGAAATTTTACAGCTGAAGGAGAAATGTCAGAGCGCTTCGATAAGAGAGCGATGAACTTTCCTCCACCCCCCTCCAAACCCCCATTATCAGCTCGAAGAGAAGCAAATGCATCATTTTTATCCCACGGCTTTACCATTATCTCCTCGGCAGACACTTGTTTTAAAACACACAAGGACCTTTTTACCTCACGCGCTCTCTTTCTTTCTCTCATCTCTCACACACACACACACACACACTCTCTCTCTTAATAAACTAAACTCTTAGTAAAAGAGACTGGAATTTTGGAGTATTCTGAGAACATGCATCATTTATGCAAGAAGAAACTGTCTGTCTTACACTTAGAAACAAAGTACTGTGCATTTATAATGGTGCAGTGATGGAATCAAATGGAATCCATTCAACTTGATATATACTACTGTTCAAAAGTTTGGGGACAGTAAGATATCAGAAAAAAAGCTACTTTTATTAAGCAAGAATGCATTAAATGTATCAAAAGTGACAAAGACATTTATAATTCCCCAAAACATTTCTATTTCAAAGAATCTTGGAAAAAAAACGTTTCCACAAAAACATTAAGCAGCAATCAATGATTGGAGTAATGATGCTGAAAATTCAGCTTTGCATCACAGGATTAAATTATATTTAAGAATAAATGAATATAGAAAATAGTTTTTTTAATTCAATAAAATAATATCTCACAGTATGACAGTTTTTACTGTATTTTGCTAAATATAACTGCCGTCTTGGTGAGCTTAAAAAAAAAAAAAAATTAATCTTACTTGACCCCCAACTTTTGAATGGTGGTGTTTTTTAATGCCTAAATAACAAACAAACAAACAATAAATACTACGAAATACAGTTTATGGATGGTAATAAATATTTATCACCGATTTTTTTTCTCATTTCAATAAGTGTCACAATATGTACAGTTTTGACGCTGATAAATATATGATGGTACTGTACTGAACTGTCATTATTAAGTACCATAGAATTTACACAGTGCTTCAAAGAATACCATGGCACTACTATAGTACAAAAAGCACTAGTAAAACATCTACTATAATATAATATAATGAAATGTATTATTTGTTTTTTTATATATATTGACTCAGAATATATGGCTGCTTTTCAATGATCACCAATGAAGAAAGACAAATGCTGTAGTAACCATATCTCCCAGCAGGAACTAACCAGTTAAACCTTGATCGTCCAGTTTCCTCAAGCTCATTCCGATCAAAACCTGAGCAAAGTCATTCCGACAACAATCTCCAAAGCTTCTTTCCCTTCTGTCACTCTGAATGATAGGACACAAAAGATTAGACGTAAACTTGAGGAAGATGCCCTATCTGAATCTAGAGGAGACTTTCTCCAGCTAACAAATTTGATAGTCTGCGATGTGTTACAAATCTCAGTGCTCATGTGGGATATAATTCCTCTTTCTCCTGTCAGCACGGACTGACTAATGGTGCCTGCAATCACTGGAAACGTTCACAAATACTTTGAGTTATGGGAATGCTGCTTTCAGCCCCTCTGAAAGAATCTCGCTGCGTTCTCGATGATCTGAAGGAGAACGTTCAGATGTATTTCCCTTCCACAAGACGCACACAAATAAACGCATGCTTATCTGCGGGTGTGTTAATAACTACCGAGCTCCCGGGTCACACAACAGCTCACGTATCTCCCGCACGTTTGTTTTTCCTCTGCATTTACAGGTGCTGTTTTTCTCCAGTGGCTCGAGCGGGTCATTAGCTCTATCCGCAGCCGCCCCTCCAGTCAATTACCACATTTCAAACTTTCCTCCAGCACAAATCCGGCCGCTCCTGCCTGCCTGACCCAGTTGTCTTTTGTGAGGAGGTCTTAGCTCCAGCAGTTTGACAGTCAACAGATAAGATGGATTAAGTTTTTTTCCCCCTCTCCCCTTCTCTCTCTCATCCGGTTTTGATATAAACGGCGTAAAAGCAGGTTAAATCAGTCACTTTCAGGAGGAGTTTTTAAATGGCTGAAGATAGAGGGTGATAGAAGGCCTAAACCTGACACCTGGGCGTAGAAGGTCACGGCCATGCTGTTTAATAACTAACAAACTCCTGATGAGGGAGAAGTCAAGAGGAGAAACATCAGTCCTGACTCTGAAACCAAAATATGTGTTTCAATTTTTCATTTCACATTTTTATGCTTGATACCTTGGGAATCAAACCTATGACTTTTGTGTCGATAGCGCTACAGGAAGGTTCATTGAATCATTTCAGATAGTAACATAGTAACTCTTACATAATTAATGCTGGTGCTAAAATGTATAATATTTAAAAGAAACTGCCCATCTGCAAAATATGGAGAATTATAGATGTGGAGGGAAACTGCATCTGAAAAATAACATGGATATGAACTTTCCTTCTTTACGCTAGAATGCTTTTACTCTGGGGATATTTCTCATAATTTAATTTTATGCTTGTAAAAACCACAAAGTTCTGGCTACAAAAAAAGTCCTTTGAACATTGATTAAAAAATAAAGTTTTCTCCTTACACAATGTGAGGTAAGTTGTCACAAAACGCCAGCAACAGCATTTTACATTGTTTACTGGTTCACCCAAAAGAAAACATATGGTTATTTAGGGCTGCACGATATTGGAAAAAACTCACATTGCGATATTTTGTTTTTCCGCTATATATATTGCGATATGAAAAAGAAAGAAAAAAAAAATCACCAGATGACTTGAATAGCTCTATTTGGAAAAAAATAGACGTAAAAAACATACACCAGATGAGAGTGGCGCAACGCGACAAAATACTATAGAACCCATTCAAATCTGTGATGCTGACTACACTAGATGCGGCATGGCATGACACGACAAATCTCCTGCAGCCGCATTTTATTTATGACGAACTGACGAGTTCAAATTTGCAGCGGTTTCTTTTCGCGTCCGGTGTAGACAGGCGGGGCGTGACACGTCCGGTGTAGACACTGTGTCTGTGTGTTCAAAGAAAACAATCAGTATAAATATAACGATCAGTATACTAAACATCGCACATCCCGCGATGTGCCTATCGCGGATGCGCACATTGTGATATTGATGCTGAAACGATATATTGTGCAGCCCTACGGGTATAGTAATTTCAGTTTGGAGGATAAAGTTATACAAATATATATTTCATTCATTATAAAAGATGTAAAACTTTTGTCTAGAGAAAAAAATAGTTTTTGTAATTGGACTTTTGTCTCAAAACCTTATAGTTAACGACATTGTGACAACTAGCCCCGTTGTCCCTTACATGTAGAAGAAGCATTTGCTTTTTGAGCATTTTTGCAGCCCTGTGATTTCAGTGTTATTTTAGTATCATTGCTATACCAATGTAGTTTTTGTGTTTACTATTGTCATTTTGCATTATTGACACACTATTTTCCTAATGAATGCTGTTCGGTTGCTTTGACACAATCTGTATTGTTAAAAGCGCTATATAAATAAAGGTGGCTTGACGTTTGACTGCCATAGTTTTACTAATATTTTGAATTAGATTTTATTTTTTATATTTTGTTTTCATTTTAATTTTAGTAATTTTGTTGTGTTTTTTTTTTTTTTTCTTTTTTTATTTAAAAAATGTCTATTCATAGTTTTTTATTAATTTTATTTAATAGTTTTAATGAAATGAGAAGTGCTTATAAAATAAGTTTTTTATATTTTTAAATGGTTTAGTTAACAGTAATAATCCTGTTGTGCTGTGACAAATGAATTTTTAAAAGTACAAGTATTCCATGTATTTCTATATTACTTTGAGGCCATTAAACTGCATGTACGATTATAAAAGAATGATTAAAATCCTGTTTAAAGTACTTTAAAGACAGAGTATATCACATCACACTGCATGTCAACTTCCTAAAAGAACTTCCTCTCAACTACCCATTTATAGCCTATTTAATGCTTTAAGGTATAAATTATCAACATGCACGCTCCCTGGGAATCAAACCCATGACCTTGGCCGGCCTGCTTTCACCACATTCTCCACTAGTAAAACGTGACTAAGGTTTAAAGGGGTCATATGATGTGGCTAAAAAGAACATTATTTTGTGTATTTGGTGTAATGAAATGTGTTTATGCGGTTTAAGGTTAATATAACACATTATTTTCCACATACTGTACATTATTGTTTCTCCTCTATGCCCTGCCTTTCTGAAACATGTCGATTTTTACAAAGCTCATTGGTCTAAAAAAGCGAGGTGTGCTCTGATTGGCCAGCTATCCAGTGCGTTGTGATTGGCCGAAATACCTCAAGCGTGTGACGGAAATGTTACGCCCCTTACCATATTGTGATGATGCCCTGTCAGGCCGGAGCGATGATTCAAAAACATGAAAACCCATTATAAACGAGGCATTCGTTGCATCCAGTGGGGACATAATTATGGATTATAATGACTTATACTGTCTTTTTATGCGTTGTGTTGCATCGCGCCGTGTAAACATAAAATCATGTCTGCATTTTTGATCGGAGAAATTACAAACAACAGGCCCTACTCTACACTGCCCAAAAACTCGCTTTAATATCTAAAATATAAAACTCTTTAAATATAAAAAACTTACTTACGGTCTTTGAGTCAGAACAGCCGGCATTGTGGTCTGTTCTTCCAGGATCAGGAAACAGTCCTCCATAAAATGTGCTGCACATATCTGAATATTTGGGTTGAAGTGTTCTGGAACAGTGTTGTAAATAAAACTTAACCATTGATTTCTAGTCGTGTCCATTTTTGGAAGGCCAAACAAAGTAGTTTTGCTGTCACAGCGTCACACACGGTGGCCTAGAATGAGCAGAGGCCGGGGGATAACGTGAGGAACGGCCGGTGGGCTGAGTGAGCAGAGGTGGCGGATTCGACGAAGGAGCATCCGGCTGGCTTGCGGCAACCACATTTTACGACCTCAGGGCTGGACGATCCACAGCGCAAAGTTGGAGTATTTCCTCAGCACCAGCACTGATCAGCTCTAAGCATGACGAAGCAGATATCGTCCTCTTTTGGAAGGCCAAACAAAGTAGTTTCGCTTTCACAACGAAACACAGCATCACACATGGCGGCGGCAACAACAATACTACAGCGAGAATAAAAGTTACACCTTCTTTCTTTGAGTGAACATTTGGGCGACGTTATGCAAATCTTCCCACATAGCGGCGTAGATATGTGGGGGCGTGTTAGAACGAGCCGTTTTAGGTAGGCGTGGCTGACTCTTAACTTTTATAAAGAATATCTCTTTGGATTTGAGACTTTAGTCTTTGAAACTTTACAGATCTTCTTTATGGACCAAAAGCTTGTAACACTCCAAAGAGAAAGGAAAAATTGAAATCGCATCATATGACCCCTTTAAAGCATCACCTAGTACGTTTTCACACAATTCCATGATCAACCAGCTGCTGTACATTTATAGATCACTTGTCAAAACGTGTAAAACAAGTTAGTGAGGGACGCATTAAGGACAAGTTCGGACTGAGTGTGTGTGTGTGTGTCGGTGACAGGGGAAAGTAATCCTATACACAGGCTGCTATTGTGAAATGAGAAGCTAGCCTCCTCGGCTGGCAGAGAGCAGATGCACCTCTCTTCCCCTATCCTAATCTGGAAAGGACTTAAAGGAGTCTTATCTCCGGGCTCTCCTGCTTCATTTCATGCTTGATTTACTTTAATTTGTCTGATAGGGCACGAGGATTTGGAAATGGCCCATCTTTCGCTGGAAAATGTTCTGATTTTTCTCCGGCATTGTTATGTGGCGGTTTTTGACTCTGGTTTCTCTCTCTCCATCTTTCTCTGCTTCTATTTCTCTCTTTTTTTCTCCCTCTCTCTCCCTCTGTCTGTCTTCCTGGAGAACAGATCTCGCTCCTGTGCAACATTCTGTTTGAGTGCATTTAGATTCAAGCTAACACAGCAGAAACGAAGTGTCTGTGTGTGCGTGTGATTTTACCAGCTCCAGTGTAGGTCTGTTTGCCTTTCAGATTGGCAGAGAGCGACGCCGGAGGAGAGAGGAGCAGCCGAGTGCTTCAAACCACAGAGATCTTGTGTTTAAGGTATAGAGGGTGAGACTCGCCCTCGTCTCGCCCACAAGTGTGTGAGCTGATAAAGTCAGAGAAGAAGAGAGCTGCCGGCCCACACACGCCTGAACCTCCGCAGCTGGAGTTGTAGTCCCGGTACAGCTCTGTCTGTCTGAACCTCCGGCTCTGTAATACCTGGAGGTATCTATCTGTAGCATTTCCACTCATTTCAATGGCAGCTGCTCGGCTGGCACAAGACCCTGTGGACATGCACCATTTCAAATCTGCCATCTTCGCTCACGGGTGCTCAGTTCTGCTGGCAGGCTGTTTTGAGCCAATCACCTGAGCCATTAAAAAAAGTCATGACAAGTCCATTTCACGCTTTTAAAAAGTCTTCTAAAAACAATAATAATAATCCGGCACTGGTACAACACTGACAATTGATCATTTAAAACCATTCTGAATTTTGAAACTAAAAACATCCAGATTTTTTGTCTTTTACAATTTGTCATAATATTTATTATGATTATCAATTTTTTTTAAAATTACAATAAAAATATAATGAACAATAAAACCCAAAAAATTAAAAAGAGATATAAATAACCCATTATTGGTTTACACGACTTACTGGTCTTACTAAATGCTCTAGATACTACTCATAGTTCATTCTTAAAATTATTATCTATATATATATATATATATATTATATATATATAATGATCATATATATATATATATATATATATATTAGATATATAATATATATTCCAGTATAATAAACATTGTTTTTTTATATATTATTTATTATAAATTTTTTAAGGGTTGTATTTGTGACGTCTTAACTTTTTTCAAATAAATAAATAAAATGACATATATCCTGTTGCTGATATCCAAACCTCCCACCACTGCCAAGCATAAAACCCTCCCAAAAGATCAATATGGCATCTGTAGAAATTAGCATCATTCTGATAGAAGCATATTGATACACAAATGAAACATAAGTGAGAACTCCTTTAAATCTCTATACATCTAAATAGAGTTTTCCTCTGTGCTGAACTCTACAAAAATCATTCAGGAGATTTCACAATCAGACGACTCTCTCCAACCACAAATCAATTCATCTCCAGTCAAGAACCTTTACAAAAGATGAGCTACCATGACAACACACTCATTCCTCAACTCCTCATTCTCTCCCTCTCTCCAAACACACACATGATATGAAAAACATTGAAATTCTTGTCACAGGCTGAATTTATTTGACTCTGGCTCTGTGTGCGGTGATAAACAGAGTGATGATCCAGTCACACATCTTTATCCATGCTTTGCTTTAATTAACGCTGACTTGTTTGTTGAAAAGATGATTAATATGCCAATGAAAATTGCATAATTGAATACCACAACACACACACACATACAAGAAACTATAAGTTTCATGTGGAATTCTTTAGAACAAAATAATAACAACACAACAGCCAGTAATAATAATAATAATAATTATTAGTCTTACATTCCTATTATTATTATTGTTGGTTCTGAGATATGTCATACGGCTTTCCATCGATTGCCCGACTGTACTGGTAGAAGTGGAGGTATTTTGGGGTTTGTGGAAGAATAGCAAATGTGCATTTTAGTTTTTCTGCTCCTCCCCCAAATAAGGGGGGCGTTTGCTTTGATATGGATGCCTCTCACAGCACACCCTCTGCTTGCCCTCCTTCTCTTGCTTTATTCTGCCCATATTCCATGTAGCTGTCAACAGGTCTGCCTAAGCTTTGGATAGGAGAATTCTGACTGCATGTATAAGTCCTGCGGTTTCTAATTAACTGTCAGATTTTATTTTATAATGCTTTCGAATGCGCCTCACCCAATCAGAATATAGAGTCATCTGTTTAACAAATTAAATCAATCATAAAATCAAAATATAAAAATAATAATAAAACAATTGTAATTAATAAAGACAGATTTGCTTCTAGAAAAAAAAACACGTATTACTTCCCAGCACACAACAGAGGTCTATATTCATATCTGAACTGTGAAATTGAAACATCTTAGTTTGATAATAAAGGGTGCAGCATTATTCTAGCCTGTTCACTACATCAGTTCATTTTCAGATTGATTCCATTGCTAACAAGCATGAAGTCATTGCTCTTAAACCTCTTAACATCTCGGATCAGTGGAGAAATTTGCATCTGGACACTTTAAGACTACGAGCAAAGAGTGCAGGCTAATCTCAGCTTGAGTATATCATCAGCAAAAGAATCAGCCACTGTGTGTGCAGCAATGAAGTACCAAATCTTAGCTCCTCCCTTCCCAGTAAACACAAAACCGAGCCCCGCCCACAAACAGGCATTCATGCATGGGATTGTTGTATTAGTTCAGTTGCCAAACATCATCGGAAATCACATCCACCTTATTTAGTCCTTTTAAATACATCGATTCTTCGACCCACCTCGTCTACATAACCTGGCTCATTCAGTAGCAAATTCTACTGTACCGCATTGTCACGACAATCTGATTTTGCACAATACCACTTATCTGTGCGAGACTAGCAGAGAAAGCCTGCGGTAAGATGGCTGAGAGCAGCGAACGAGACACCCTCGCTCGGAAAATGAGCAGCAGCCAGGCATGTCAAAATTTCTTGATTACATGGGAAATAAACAACTCCGACTGAAAGCCTCCGCTCAAACTTGGTGCTTTGCATACATTAAATTCCGGTCTGTCTATAAGTCGTCTTAAAACGCTTAGGTATCAGCGTGAGCGCCTCTGACAGCGTTCCCTCACGAGTTCGTCTGGGCTGTTATCAGACCTCTCAAATGGATCTCCAGCTCCAGTGACAAAAGCCAGACGGAGCTCTCCTAAAGGATACATCTTTTTATCCACACGCTTCCTCAGCAATCCACATGTGCGAGCGCCGCTGCGGCCCGAGCAGGAGTTTACCAATCTTCGCTTTCCAAGACTCTCTCTCTCACACTCTCTCCCCCTCTTTTCCTCTCTGTTTAAAGGCTTGGGGGGTTCAATCAATGCTGCTTTGATCTCGGCTGGAACTATAATTATTTAACATTGTTACAAGGATTTCTCTAATGTCGTCATTCTATCTAACATCCAGTAAATCCCTTTTAACCCTCATCTCATGAGCCTAATCTCATCTGGGCTCCCCTCCCTCCCCTCGGACGGCACCGTGACTTAACAGAGTTCGGTGAATAATTAGAGGAAAAAATACAAACGCGAAAAGAAAGATGAGAAACTTTGCCAGTCGCTGGACACGAGCAGGTTGTTGGTCAATGAACGCTGATTAACAGTTTGCATGCGTCATTTTTTTTGTGCGTGGGTACGGTGGGATGTTTATCTGAAAGCCCAGCATTATAGCATGTAATTCAAAAGCTGTCAACAAGCAGACAATGGAGTGCCGGTTTGCAGCTATTTGAATGTTTAATTCCTGGATTCTAGGTCATTGCTAAATATGTTGACATACACAGACTGATTCGAACAGTCTATGTGTTAAAGGAGCAAACCCTTGTGACGTTTGTAATTGTGTTAAATATGCTAAATCAGTGGCACCATTAACTGGTTAATTCATCCAACAATTAAAATTCTGGTATAATTTACTAACCCTGAAGTCATTCCAATCCTACTGTGACCACAGACTGACAAGTTCCATAAAGCTTCACAAAAATGCAGCACAAAAGTCCAGTAAATGCAGTTGTACATCATATTCAGGTTTTCTAAAGCCATATGATACCTTCATGAGAGCAACAGACATAAATAATTGTTTTTCTTTATGAAAATAGACCCATCTGCGTTAGCTCATGTCTCATTTATGTTTTCACGCTTTCAGTTAAATTATCTAAAAATATTAATTTTCATCAACAACACATTTATTTGAGATGCAACACGGCTTGATATGAATATATCTTGATATCCAGAATAAAAGTGTATTTTTTCACTTGACCATCCAAATTTACTCACCCTCATGTCATTCCAAACCCATATGACTTTCTTTCTTCTGTAGATAGAAAGAAAATATTTTGAAGAATGTTGGTAACCCAACAGTTTAATAATTTCCCCGTTTATTCCTATTATTGTATGGACAAAAAAACTAAATACAAATCAATGGGAACCAAAATTGTCTGGTTAACAACATTCTTAAAAAAAAAAATGATGAATTGAAAACTAAAAATACAAGAGAAGTCAAACAGGTTTTGAATGACATGAAGGTGAGTAAATGAACAGAAATTTCAAAAAGTTATTTTTGCAGTTAAAAGACTTGGAATATAACACAAAAGCCACATAGTCTACTTTTTGTAGCCTCATTTGCTTTCATTAGATTGAAAAGCATAAACATCTCCTTTTGTGTCCCAGGAAAAAAAAAACATCATGCTGGTTTGGAACGACATGAGTAAATGATGACAGAATATTTATTTTTGGGTGAACTATTCGGGGGTGAAGTCGTGGCCTAATAGTTAAAGCGTCGGACTCGTAACACAAAGGTTGCGGGTTCAAATCTCGTACTGGCAGGGATTGTAAGTGGGGGGGGTGAATGTACAGCACTCTTTCCCACCTTCAATACCACGACTGAGGTGCCCTTGAGCAAGGCACCGAACCCCCAACTGCTCCCCGGGCGACGCAGCATAAATGGCTGCCCACTGCTCCGGGTGTGTGTTCACAGTGTGTGTGTGTGTGTGCACTAAGGGTCACCATACTTGGCCACATGTCACTTTCCTTTAAGACCTTCATCCATCTTTTCGCTGCACATTTTCAGATCTGGACAGAAATCTAAGGCGGTTAGCACTGAACCCATAACTGCCATCTGTTTGTTTTGGGCTGGGAAGAACAAAAAAAGACGTTGATAATTGTGACGCATGTTGAAAAAACACCCAATGGCCTTTTCAAATATTTGTGCCGCTGTGTTTTGCGCCGATATAAATAGCAGCACAGCAAACGCAAACATTTGTCGAGGCACCTGCCATGCTATCGTGACCATCTGCTCCACAAATTCACTTAGCATGACATATGTGCATTAAAGCTGAAGCGGCTATTGTTTGGTGCGGGTGAGGGGGTCCGGTCAAGGGCGGACAGTGTCAGCTCCACGTACAGGTGGGCTGAGAGGAGAACAGGGAAACTATACGTGCTTCCTGATTGTGAGGCAGAAGCGGTTGGATACCCGCTCCTGTCTGTCTTCAAGGCTTCTTCAGCAGAACCTGCCCGTGTTCGACTCGTGGCCCGGGCCCAGTTGGCACACACAAACGAAACCGACTGTGTCCGACAGGCGCTGCTGAGCTTAGAGAGCCACCCATGAGGAGGTGTGTCAGTCCTCAAGGTGTTTGGATCTTGCTGAGGGTTGCTCAATGCTCATTGGACAACCAAGATTCTCCATTCATCATCATCTCGCGTCCTGCCTCATATACATGGGTAGCATTCTCCATAGAATATTAGATATACTATATTAACAACAAGTTAATATGTAAACCAACCCCAACAACATAACATACAACAGGGCACATAACATGAACCATATAAATACACACTCACACAACACACACGTCTCTGGGGGTGACATAATCCTCTCCTTCTTATAGACAATAAAAACGGTCTCAACGTCTTCTCATTTAGTTAGCAAGTTGGTACTTGAATGATGCAATTTGTACGAGTTTACACCCACGCCTCTAACCATATCTGTCACCAGAATGTTTTCCTTTCTCAGCTGTTCGTCGCATCAAAGAACTAAATCTCCGCCGGGGGGGTGGGGGGTGCTCGGGGGGAGGGGAGGTGGGCCAAAGATATATTTTCATCATGCCTAGACCTGCTCCGTTCTGGTTTCGCGGAAATACATCAACTTACATCAACTTCCCTGTTGATCCTCCTTATCTTCTTTCCACCTTTTACGATCTGATCCCATCCCTTTTCTTCACATTTTTTTCCTCAACCCACCTTCTTCTCTTTCCGCCCTCTATCCCACCCGTTCCTCGGCGCGACTTCAAAAGGGGGATTTCTTCCAAAAAATCACTCAATTCCTCCTCTTGCTCCCTGTCATATACCCTATCCTTGTGTGACGCTGTGTGTTATCCATTGTGAAGCTAAATACTTTTGTTTGGGTCTTTCCAAAGAGGACATAACTATAATTATGGTTCAGGTTGTATTACACAGTCTGTTCTCATGAACACTTCAAACCAATTTTCAGTATGTGTGCACTGACTATTTATGGCAGGTACTGTTTCCTCTGATATCCTGCGAGATAGCAAAACCAGCAATGTCCTAAGGCTGTTTCATGAAACTCACATTTCCTGTAAGTACATTTCAATTTAAATATTTGGATATGTACGATCTCAAAAGCGTTATGTAGTCTGGCAGTGTAGAGTATCGCTTGTTGTTTGTCATTTCTCAGATCACAAATGCAGACATGTTTTTATGTTTACATGGCGCGATGCAATGGAACGTGTAAAAAGACAGTATAGTCATTATAATCAGTAATTATGTCCACACCGGATGCAACAAATGCCTCGTTTATAAAGGGTTTTAATGTTTTTGTCTCGTCGCTCCATCACAGTATGGTAAGGGGTGTAATATTTCCGTCACATGCTTGAGGTATTCATCCAATCACAACGCACTGGATAGCTGGCCAATCACCTGTCACAAACCTAATCGCTTTTCAGGACAAGGATGAGCTTTGTAAAAATCGATGCGTTTCAGAAAGGCATAGAGGAGAAACTATAATGTACCGTATGTGGAAAATAATGTGTTTTTTAAACCTTAAACAGCATAAACACATTTCATTACACCCAATACACAAAATAATGTTATTTTTAGCAACAACATAATGACCCCTTTAAAATAAATAAAATATAAATTAATTTGACTATATACGTGGACCTTTCTATAAATACATTTTTTATATATACACTACCAGTCAAAAGTTTATGAACAGTAAGATTTTAAATGTTTTTTTTTATTTTTTTTAAGAATTCTCTTCTGCTCCCGCGCCTTGCCTTTATATGAATCCAAATACAATAAAATCTGTAATATTATGAAATAATATTACAATTTAAATTAACTGCTTTCTATTTTAATACATTTTAAAAAGCAATTTATTCTGTGAAAAAAGCTAATTTTCAGCAATAATACCCAGGTCTATCAGTGTCCACATGATTCCTTCAAGAAGATCATTATAATATGCTCATTATGCCATTCAAAGAAACATGTTACTTATATTATTATTATTATAGAAATATTTTAAAACAGTCCAGTAACATTTTTTTTCAGTATATATTTGATTAATAGAAAGATTATCGCAAAAGATCAGCCTTTATTCTGACATTAACACGATACTTTTTGGTAACATTATACACTATAACCATTTCAAAAGCTTGGCGTCAAGGATTTGACCATCCAAATAAAGAATGGGGAACGAAATTAATAATTTAAAAATAAAACCAACTTTATTTAGCAAGGATGCTTTAATTGATCAAAAGTGATGATAAAGACAATTATAATGTTACAAAAAAAACATATTTATATTATCAGATAAATGCTATGCTGTTCTTCTGAACTTTCTATTCATTAAAAAAACCTGAAAAAATTTTACTCCGCTGTTTTCAACATAATAATATAAATAATACTGTTTTTTTTTTGACAGGCGAATCAAGATTATTAGACGAATTTTCTGAGATCATTGTGACACTTGAGTAATGATGAGCTAAAAAATTCAGCTTTGAAATCCACTAAGAAAATTCAATTTTAAAATATATTAATATAGAAAACAGTTATTTTAAATAGTAACAATATTTCAAAATTGTACTGTTTTTGATGTACTTTGGATCAAATAAATGCAGGCTTGGTGAGCATTAGAGACTTCTTTCAAAACATTAACAAATCTTTGTTTCCAAACTTTTGACTGGTAGTGTATATATAATTTATTTGAACTAAAACGACACACACACCCCACACACACACACACACCACACCCACAAACACTTAACCCTCTTTTCCCCCCACTCCAGCATTTTTTAAAAAAGCTGCCAGCCACCGCCAGCGATTTTGATGATTTTCACTCAAATTTGATGGCCGGGGGGGGGGGGCTCCACAGAATATTTTTCCTGTATGAATATTTGAATATGCAATACACAAAAATAAAGATCAGAGCCTCTACTTTTAAACAAAAGTTCTGCAGTCCAGATCTGACTCCGATTGAAAATGTATGACCAGTCATGAAAAGGAAAATCATACAACGATGATCACAGACTGCTAAACTTCTGAAGTCTTGTATCAAGCGAGATGGACCAAAAGTTTGCTTGCAAAACTTTAACAATTAGTATCCTCAATTCCAATGAAACATTGTAATTAATTAAAAGGAAGGTTGATGTGTCACAATGTTAACCATGCCTCTTTCCCAACTTTTTTGGAATGTGTTGCAGCTGTAAAAACTAAATTTGTTCATATTTACAAAATACATTTACGTTGGTCAGTGAAAACTTTGGAAATCTTTTCTTTGTACTTTTGTCAATTAAATAAAAGTTAAAGAGAATAAAAAAAAACACAGATTCTTGATTGTATTGCATTTTACAAAACGTCCCAGCTTCTCTGGAATTGGGGTTGTATATATAAACTTTAATACGAGAGAGAAAAATTTCCTCAGTATAACTCCTTTATGTTAAAGTTAAAGGCTTCTATTTCAGTGCAGATATAGTGATAAGTACAAAAAAGAAGTTCATTAATTCATAAAAGCTTCCTTCCCTTTCTGTTCCTGCACATGCACTTTCTTTATGCCTTGAGGAGCGTGTCAAGATATGTATCAAAGACGTCCATGATAATTAACAAAATAGCTGTACAGGCTATTACCACTAATATACAGAAGCCCATGACGAAAGAGAATGAAGGAGACGGAGGAGCAGATAACAGAGCACTGCCTTTATGAGCTGAGACTGGATGTTCCTTTAATCAGAACATGCTTACGGACTAGAAGGAAGCTAGAAGTGAACTTTTGTGAAACTCAAGTGCTTATAGGGGTCAAATCATATTTTTGTGCCAAGAATTGCCATAATGTAGCTTTTCGTGTTCATTTTTCAGCCTCTCTCTGACCATTTTGATCCATCCAAGTGTCTTGAATCTTTGGATCTGTTCTCTGCTGGTTGTATCATTACTGTAGTAGGTGGTGAAAACACTGTGTTCTGAATTAGGCAATGAATCTGACACTCAACTAAGTCATTCACAAACGTGCCTGGTTCAGACTCAAAGCACCGACTCGATCAGTAGGTTCAAACAATGGAAAACAGTCACACGCTTTAAAAAGAAGAGATGAAAAACCAGTGCATGGGCATGAATGAGAATCAATCTGTCACCTAAAACATCCATTCACAAACATACTACTTAGTTAGCTTTGCTCATTCGTAATCAGTTCAATGCTGCACAAATGTATTGTAATTAGAGTAATGTTTCATATTTTACACCACCTCTCATGTGCAAGGAACATGGTACACAGACAAGATCACAAACAAAGTTCGGCCAATCAGGTACCAGGGTTATTATAGATTTAAAAAAATTACTTAAAATAAAATGAAATGAAATCAGCTAGTTGCCAAAGCAACATTTGTCATTTTCATTTACTTTTCCTTGATGCACTAAAATAACCAAAACACTATAATAAAAAAACCTATATATACCTATTAAAAATAATATTATAAAACTGACAGCAACAGCACAACAAAATGACTAAAAAAAGGTAACACTGTCAGGTACATGGTTATAGTTAACTAAAATTAAAATATATAAAAATGAGTTAATTTCAGATCGTTTTGAAGACAACCTTCATTTGCATTTAGTTTAATTTGATGTACTAAAACAACTACAACTGAAATATATAATTAATAAAAACTCTATATACATATTTAAAATCACCAAAAACGAATAGAAATTACAAAAACACTTTTACTTTAAGTAAAATATATATAATTTCAAAATATTAAAACAACTATAACAGTATCTCAATGATACTAAAACAACACTGGCCATGTACCACGTAAAACACCACTGATTTGTGACCTCTTTAACATTGAAGCTTGTGAACTTCTGACATTATTTACAGCCGTAAAAGGCAAATCTAATGGAGATGTGGTTTGAAAGAACAAACGATTGCATTAGAAGCAGGATCAACCTGTGGCGAGTCTCTTGCATGTAAGTAAAATACTGGTCGGGCTTCTTATTGATGATACTCAGTCGATTAGAATTCCCATTCAAACGGGGGGGGAAAGGAGCCGAACCAAAATTACATGTAGTCGTTCCGATCGTAAATCATGGGGAAAGGTGGGGCATTTTTAACTTAAGCCGGGCCAAGAACAAGGGAAGCCTCGGAAGACTCCAGATTTGAACATTAAAAAAAGGAGTAAAAAATAAAATAAATAAAGTGATAACAAGGTAGTCTCTTAAACTAAATAAATTTGCTTTTAATCGCTGCGAACAGGAAGTCATGCCATTTGAGATGTTCATATTTGATGGTGTGATTCCCATCTTTATTTAAATTATAACAGGCCCATCTGACTTTTCCAACACAATGGGAGGAATGAAAGGGGGGAAATGGCCTTTCAGAAGAAGACATGACGTGAAAGTGAATGTGGTTATTACGTGCGGAGATTAATGTCCACTGTACAGGGCGCAAAAAAACAAGGGGAGAACAGAAAATGATGATCGAGCTAGCGTGAGGAAACGAGAACATGATCCTGATAAGGATATCAATGAGAGTGAAGTGGGGGTTGTGTTGCCAATTGTTAGGCAACGATTTTCTCAGTGTTGCAATTCTATAAAAATTGCCAGAAATAACCCCATTACCCGGTGCTGGAGTGGGATTGGTACAGTAAATGGGGGGTGTCATCTGTGCGGGAAGCGAGAGTGGGGCGGATTTAGAATAATCGTATGGCGCGTGTATGTAACAAGAAATTAGGGTCCAAACAAGAAGAACCGTTAGCAACAAACGTGGGGCGCTCGTATCAGGGGGAGGGAGAGCGTTGGGTGGTGGGAGGTAAATATGGAATTCGAGCAGATGAGATTAAATCGTATAACAAAATAGATTAAAAAGGGATATTTCAGGGGCAAAAATGGGAAAATTGCGAAAATGAAAATCATTCTGGCGGGGGGTACTCACCCAATCAAGATGTGGACAATGACCAATGAAATGTGTGAGGAGCTGGGAATGCAGATATTACAAGTGGGAATACCGAAATACTGAATGTCAGTCTGAAAAATTGCATTATAAGCACAAGATCTATAAACCGGTAGACTTCAGAAGGACTTGCACATTATCACGGGTGATTCATAAGGTGGACGTACATTCATGATTATTTTTGTATAGTGGTTATGTTATTGTTTCTTGGGGGAGGAAAAAAAAAGTTTGTAACTGTTTTTAACTGTCAGGATTCTGACTGACAGTATAAATCTACTTTTGTAACTTGGATATTCAAGAAAAGCACCACATTTTGGGTTTCACAGAGGAAATAAAGCTAAACGGGTCATATGTAACACCATTTGTTACGCAAGGGACACAAGTGTTAATTCCCTATGGCGTAATTTTATGGGGTGGAGAACGATTATTGCATCACACATCACAATGTCTAAGAAAGATAAGCGGGTGGGGAATTAAATGGAAAGAAATTTGAATAATGTTTATTTATTAATGGGTTTTTAAGGAAGTTATAGGAGAACAGGTGTCATTGTCAAAACTGCATATATATATATATATGAAAATATAATAGAAGGTATATATAGTTAGGTGAGTATCAGTAATGATGTAGTAGTAATATTGATAGTATAGGTATAGGTAAAGGACAGGACGAAACATACAATTAAATAATGTTGCAAATTGAAAAATTTTATACCTGGAATTCAGTCATCACAACGTTATAATATTCATACAGGTGAATAACTTTATTTAATAAGTCATTTATTTTACTCATGGAGAAGCTACTACAGCGGATACGAATATTATTATTTTTTATACATTGAATTAATAGTTGGGGTTTACATTTTTAAAATTGTATTTACAACAGCAAAAGTGTTTCTCAAATAATCATAGGGGGTTTTTTGTAGAGGTAAAACGTTGCAAAGGTGGAAGAGTATAATGAACACCAAAACTTAAAAAAAAAGTAAGATAAAATAGAGGAAAAAATGTATAATAGGCAATTAGCACAAGTTAAATGATGGCCAGTACAGGGTGATGATAAAATCATAAAATACAAAATGTCTGAATTGTAAATTAGATAATAACGAATAGTAAGCATTATTATGCCATCAGTAAAATTAACGTGAAATAATAACCCCAACTTCTTCGAAAAAAAAAAAAAAACTGTATCAGAACTAGTATAACAAGTGTTTGCCAAGGCAACCCGTGCTTAATACCAAAGCTAACCAAAATAATTTAACGTCCAGCAATGGGGTAAAAGGGGACATGACTCATTTATATGGGGTGGCTGCGCAAAAAAACCGATGAGGGTGGAAAAAACGGACCGGAGAAATACAGGCGGACAATTTTTGTTGATTAAAAAAAGTCTGTACATATTTGCTAAAGAATCAGTTTGACACAGGTTTTCACGGAACTAGGCAGGGAAAAAAAGAAAGGGGACGATAAAAACGGCGGTTAGAAAAAAGGTAGACCCCAACCAAAAAAGAAAAGACTAACGCCGGGGCGTAGAAAAGACAAAGCGTCTGGTTAAGACCGTCGAGGATGGGAAAAACAGCGCAAGAATTACACGGGATTATCAAATCAAAAAAAAAAACTAAGATGCAAACGGGGGGGAATTAAGAAGGTTGGGTGTGTAAAAAAATGGTAAACAAAGGGTGTTTCAAAAAATTTGGTAAGATAAAAACTGTTCACAAGATACACAAAGGGGGGAGGGACCCAAAACAACAAAAAGCGAGCAATATAAACAATGGGGGGAAATAAACAAGGGGGAACAAACAGAGAGGGTGAATGGTGTCATAAAAAGGGAATCATTCCAAAAAGTAAAAAATTTATGGCATAACAGAGGAAACCCGTTGGGCTTCGTTAAAGACCGACCACCTGGGCGAAAGATTTGTAAATGTTCTGGAAAAGCAGAAATTTTAATGCTCAGCCTACTTTCTTCGGCGAAGCCTTAACTGGTCTATGATGTCCTCTTTTTGTATGCGCTTGCCTCCCATCGTTTTTGTGACTGACGCGCCCTCAGCCCTACTGCTGCCTGATCACAGTGACCATTTTCTCTTTTTATTCTACTCGTCTGTCCCTAGGCAAAAACAGAAGGAGGGGGGAAGGCTACTTGAATCTTACTCAGGCAAAAAAAAAATGAAGGCCAATGGGTGGCGTGACAAAAAATTCCTTTCCAGATTGAAATGCAAATGTGAAATTTAATGATAAATGCATTATCTGCGAGGGTAAGGAATGCTGAGTAGAGCTCTTGAATAATGACCAAATGCAGTGAGGAGATAAAAATTACAACGCCCCGAGGGGCTCACCGGTGCCGAAGAAACTCCAGAAAAATCCACTGTTCTTGAGTAAATGGGGATAGGGCGGGGGACCTGGGGGGGGAGGAAAAGGGAAGGCGGATAGGCAAATAAAGGTGCGTGTAAGAAAGGGGGGGAGTTTTTAATTCTTTTCCCCCGGCCCCCCATAACGAACAATGCAGTAAAAGGGGAATCATAATTGTTGTATTCTGCGCTTGTTCCAACAAGCTGACAATGTAATTGCGTGAAAGCCGTTGCTATCATTGTTAAGGATAGTATTAATCCAAAATCACGTCTTAAGGACTGTCAGTTTACTTTTAAAGAAGTAATGCAAAAAGACGAGCATAAGGGGTAAGAAGATTATAATTTTGGTGGTCTACCTTACCAACATGCGGGGCAAGGAAGGAAAAATCAAAAATGGCATGTAAGAAGAGCGGAGAAATTCATTGGACAAAAAGAGAAAAGATAAGTGACATGTTGTGTTACTGGGGCTGGTAATGATGGTGAGCAATTTCAGGCTAGACAGACTTGAAGGTCGGGAGAACGACGTTTCTCCAAAAATGGACGGAAAAAAATTCTGTCATGTAACGATGGTTTCTCAGCGAGCCGTACGGAAAGATGGGGGGTACAGGGGTATCCAAGGACCTGTATGGGGAAAGGGGGGGGGCCTCACTTGTCTGAAAAGGGAATTACATTCGATGTTGAGCAATAACGGTAAAGAACAGGGCATAAAAATGGGCGAAGAGACGGGTCTATGCGCTGGCTGCTCTTGTTCCAAAATATAAGGGAGGAACGATGCTAGTAGGATCCATATGAACAGGGGGGGGGGTAGTGACAAATACAACTGCAATGTTATATAGGTGTTCAAGAACGAATTTTCAGTGGATGTTTTCGTGGAAAGGGTGAGTTGGGTGTGAAGTAACTCTGTTAAAGAATTACATCAAAATAAGTAAATAACAGTAATATATGAAAAGTGTCAAAGATAGAGCCATGGGGTGTACCACAGAAAGGGGTCGGTTGCGCGTCCAATGTAGCTCTGCAAACCATCGCAATACCACGTGGTGCAATCACATGTCTTACATAAAATAACGGCGGGATACTAGGTTTAATAGGTTTGGGATTTTATATGTGGTGCGTGTTGGAATGGAGCAACTTATATATAGACGATAAATGTTTGGGATACAGTGTGGGTGTATATGAAAAAAAGCAAGGAAAAGTACCAAGTAATTATATAGATTTTACACAAAACAACAAACAATCAAACATAAAAGGATGGCTTCAGTAGCCTTTATCAGAAAATAACACATGAGTAATATGGACTATTTTTACATTGTTTTTAAAGTGATTTAGGTGGTGGTTTTTTTTCCTTTTTTTTTTAGTTTGATGGCATCTGGTTACTGTATGCTTTTATTGTACAAAAAAAAAAAAACAGACATGTGGAAAATGCAGGTTTGTCATACGCTTTGGGGCAACGATAGTGTAAAAATAGATGATGACAAGAATTCTTTCATGCATAGGAATTGTACATGTCACATGGGAACAACAAAACACTCTAATTGTTGTCCGATGCAAAACATGTCAGATTACAGATTATATAATAATCTCCTCATTTCATAAAATATATTAGCAGTTGCATCATGCACTTCCAACCATGGAATACTGAGTAGACAGCATGCTAAAAAAGCAAGCACAAAAAGGGTAGTAAATGCTGCTATATGCACCATTTCGCCTTCATTCCTTAGTAACACGGTCACTGTTTTTTTATGTTAATACAATGAGACTGTGATCAAAAGCAGATCGCCAGATCACAATTCAACATAAATTAGAAAAAATATGCTCTTCGTAATTCAAGAGCTCATTAAGTCTTCAGAAGCAGCTGAGAGTTTTACCTCTGTCGGGTGGCCTTGTCAAGGATATCTTTAGATGTCCTGCTATTGAGCGTCTGAAATCCCCTGATCCCAGATGGATTCATTTAAAACGTGTCATAATGAGCCGCTTACAAGTGATTACTGGCCGCTAGCTAATGGGCTAAACGGTTAAAGGAGAGCCAGGAATGATCGCGCGCCGGATTGGACCTTCAGGACTGAGCGTCATATCAGAGGGGCACTGCACACTGGCTTTCCTCTCTGATATTTCTGTTCTCCAGTATATAAAATCAGAAAACTTTTGTGGTGCAGAAAGACTCTAGGCAATGAAAACCAATCCAAGAAAGGCTATGGACCAGGTCATTGAGTGCTCAAGCTAAGAAACCTATAGGAGGCCCAACACTTACATACAAGCTACTTGTTGATTAATTTAGTCTTTATTTCTCATTCTTGTAACTTTATTTCACAGTATTACTTAAATGCCTAATAAACAACTTATCTATTTAAAAATTACACTCTCAAAAATAAAGGTTCATTGATGGTTTAATTTAACATCCATGGAACCTCTTCATCTCACAAAAAGGTTCTTAATATTATTAAAATGTTTATGTCATTATTAAAACATTAAGAAAAGCGGTTGGGAACCCAAAATTGTTCTTCTATGGCATCAATGCAAAACCCATCTTTTGGACCATTTATATTTAATAGTGTACTTATTATTTAAATTCTTGTTCACATATATATCAAATATTACATATTACATCAAAGTGCTTGTTCTTTTTTACATAGTCAATAGACTTTAGTTTACATCACAGCCTGAACCATGATTTGCCTCTTGCTAATGCTAGTCAGAAGGATATTGTATTGGTGGAGGGACATTCTCATTCTAAAGAGTATTTTACTGAAAAAACATTTGGATGCACCTCTGAGTGCAAGATGATTTGTCAATATATTTGGTCAGTTTTATCAGAATTTGAAAAATATTAAACTTTTAAATGTGTTATCTGTTAAGGCAGGGTTATTAGAGTTAACTAGAACAAAACTAAAACCATAAGGTTTTTTTTTACTTGAAATAAAGTCAAATGAAGAAAAAATAATAATAATAATAATAATAATAATAATAATAATAATAATTAATATGGAAAATACAAAAATCAAGAACTATATCAAAATATAAAAAAAACTGTAAGAGTATTTCAATGATATATAAAATATTATTGGTAAAGAGTTTAACTAGTCAACATTTGGGATAATTCTAGCATATAGATTACCTCAAAGTCAACCGATTTGGACTAAAAGCCCATCATGTCTTTTGGTTTACAAGTTGCTATTGCCAATGTCACAAAATGATCTTTCTTGTCCATCACTGTCAGTTTGAAAAGGGCTTCCATACAAAAGGAAATAACAATAAGTCAGAAAACATATTGTCTGTACAGAGATATAAAGTCACAATTATGAAACATGTAGTCAAAATTCATGGTTATATAACACAAACACTGTGCTTTAACATGATGCACTTACGTGGACCGTCCCATTCCTCTGGCTCCAGAGGGGGGTGTCTGGTCTTCTCACTGTCTGTTTCCATCTCTGTCTCTCCTGTTTCTCTGTTGCCGTTCTCTTCCCCTACAAACACAAGAAATAAATCATATATTTGTGATTGTACATTTAACAGAAGCTGTAAACATGTTTGTCAACACTTTATATTGACACTTGATACTTCATAAATTTCCATTTGTTTTCATAGATAGATAGATAGATGGTCATTTTGTCCCACAAAGCACACTGGAGTCACAGTTTGAGTACAGATGCTTCATGGCAGTGTCTCTGCGACCCTCTAACGCGGTAGAACGGCCTTCACCATGGTCCTCAAACACACACTGGTCCATCCGGATGGGTTAATCTAAAGATCAAATTCTCTCGCCACGGTGTGTTTAAGCCAGTTAAGACGTGGTTCACTTCAAAGGCAGGCAGTAAACATGGCCAAAAGGATCGCAGCTTCTTGCTTGCCTCTGCACACCCGGGCGAGGGCCACGCTGCCCTACTTACTGCACATGAGGTCATTCTGACCTATTTTCCTGCACGCAAGTTCCTGCTAGGGCTCAGCTTTTTTTATTCATTCTGTCCTCCTCACTCTCCCTCTAAAAAGTGCCTCACTATTTGTATTGTCAGGCCTTGAGAAGCTCCTTAGCATACTCATTGAGCATTACCATAAGGATAACAAAAGGCAATATCAACAGTTCCTTTCCAGTGTAGCGAGTTTGGGAAGGCAGTGAGATAACATTAAAGGCTCTACCTTGATCTCCAGCGAACATGTTAAGCCCTGTAACGAAACGTCTTGGAACTGTTTAATTACCGCTCAGGAAATGAAGCTACAAGATGATTCGTTAATTAAGCAGTGATTAAGGATTTTCTGCCTTCTATCTAACACCGTTTGCAATGCATTTTAAACACAATCGCCCAGGCAACCTCGCAGGGAACAAGTGTCACAGCCGCTTGATGAAGTTTCTTTCAGGAACATAGAGGGAATCCGCCGGGAAAACATTGCGCCAAGCAGGTACAGTGCAACAGAAATGACCTGCATAAAATGAAGAACACTGACATGCAACAGAATATAGTTTTGACGCTTTGTAAAATCCACACATATGTTTTATTTCTTGTTTGGGACACATCTTGCCTGTATTTTTGCATTCCTCCATGTTAAATATGCATCTTGCTTCTCAGCAGGCAGATAAATAACAGGGTCAGAAATTAACCAGGGCTCAGGGAAAAAAATGTCCCAGATATTCACTCCAACAGTCCTTTTTCTAAATGTATTAATTTAGCAGACACTTTCATCCAAAGTGACTTACAAATCAGAATAAAACAAGCAGAGGCAATTCATTCAAGAGAAAACCAATACAAGCTAAATGCTAGAGCAGAACAAGCTAGCTAGATAGATAGAAAGTGCTTTTGGAAAAGATGTAAAGATGTGTTTTTTAATTGTTGAAGTTTAGAGCATGAAATCATGTGACCTGCCATTATTTAAAAATTGTCCATGTTCCCTTCGCTAATTTTTTTTAAAGGTGTTTCTGTCAGGACCACTATCGTCAAAATGATAGATACTTAGCATAAAGTTTGGTTTGGCGGTATGGTTCTGTTATGGGCAAGAACTCCCTGTGCATCCATGCCGCCTGTATTGAATGCAGCAGGGACGAGCCAGCAAATTTCTAAGATTCTCCACAGGGGTAACAGAAAAAGAACAATGCAGATATCACTAATGTCCTCAATGATATTTTAAGTGTAAAACGTATTCAAGATAACGGAGTCTGATTAGCCAGGAATATCCGGAATTAGCTAACTCCGACTGCTCGGCGAAAAGGTGAGTGGGGTATGGAGGATGGGTAATTGCTCGAAGCAAGCTGAAAAGCGCCTCCTGAATCTACTGAAGACGCTTTTAGGAAGTGCGGATGCAGGGAGTAGTTTATTCCTATAGGTCAGCTGTGCATCATGATTGAGAATTGCAGTGAGCAAGCTGACTTCACGTGACTGCCGATACAACGCTAATAGCTTTTTTTTTTGCTCACAAAGGCTGGATTTATTGTTTTAAAAAATAAATGACAAGCTTTTTGTATTTAAATTATAATATTATATTAAAATATAATTTACTGTGTATTTGACATTCATTTTTAATTTAGAAGTAATGATCAAAATTGTTCAGAATAAGAAATAATTAATTAATTCATTCATTCATCTGATGTATAGCACTTGACATAAATGGACATTACATTGTATTTTTTTATATATGGCTAGAAAAAAATACATGCACTCATAAAGATAAAAAAAGTCCACAAGATCAATTCCATACTTCATCGATCACACAGTTTCATATTCGCTATCCTTTAAAAAACAAACTCCAATCGTACCTTTACATTTAATCATTTTTTCAAAGCAACTTACAAATGTGTAACAATTTATCATTAGAACCAATAATATTCTTAGCATACAATGCCAAGATTAAATAAACTAGTTCAGAAGGAGAAAAGGACTATTCAAATTATTTTAAAAATACATAAATAGTATATTCTTTCAAACACATCTAAAACCATCTTTATTGGATTGACTTACCTAATTTTAGATTTAATTATGTATGTGTCTAAGTATTTAGCCAATATTTATGTTGGTGCCGGGGTTTTATGTGAATTAGAGCGGGAGTCATTAGCCTCCTTAGGCAACATGCCAGTGCCTATAGATATCGAGGGTGCCATAGTGCCATTTTTCCCAGGGACGCCGCTGGCCGGATTTTTATTGCTATAACATATATAAGTTTTGGCTGTGCTTGGTGGGAAGACGATCGGTTGTATGACATCAAAAGTACCTTACAGACGGTTATGCTTTCGAAACGTCCGATTGGTACTTGGGATGTCAAACACTGATTTTCCGGTCTGAGCGCCACTGCTTTTAAGTAGAACACACCTATCAGTATGGCCGTAATTGCATCGATTGACGAAGACCTCCCACCTTCTCACAAGCCATGATGGTCAATTATGTTACAATGCTTGCAGGTTATCGCTCAAAACTACTTTTCGACATTACCTCAGCAAGCATGAAAACAGGAAAACAAAGCCAAAACAAACCGCGGCCACGGACTGTCTGCGAAAAGGCAAGCTCTGGTTCACTAATGGAATTGGAATGAACTTTAAGCTTGCCAAGACTTTTGTGTGATGTGTGTGAGTGACCATTGAATGAATTGCGGCTTGTGAAAAGCGTTTCAAATCAGTCACTTCTGACAATTAGGATGCTGCCTAGGAAGGTAGCTGTCTTTGTAGAGTCAGCTCACTAGGGGTCGAAACAGAGTTTAAATCCGTGTCAAATGAGGTGGGACAGACATAAGGTTTACAGCCCTTCTGCTCACTGGTCTAAAAAATAAAAAGAGTAAGAGATTGATCTGGGCGCCAAAATGTTGTTTGCACGCGTGCGTTCAACCATGCATGCATATGTCAGACATTAGGATAGTGTTAGTGAGAAATCAGCCAATCAGATCGCAGCTCCTCTGTTCTGTCTAATGGCAGTGACATGCATGCGGGTCAATAAGCTTATAGGCGATTTACACAAACAGCTCCTGCAGCAAGGTAGACACAAAGTCATATTGGCTTTTCTCTTCCTCTCAGCATTGTTCTACCAAGGAAGCCCTTGAAAATGTCAATCTGGTGAGGGTGATTTTAAGGAGATCTGAGCTTTCTAATCCCAACAAACTGAGAGAGACTGACAGAAAGATCAAATAGACAAATACTTTAGTCTAGATTGTGAATGACCACACATGCACAGACGTCCACAGAAAGATTCACCTATAAACACAATATCTGAGCAGGAAAAAAAAAAAGCATTCAGTATGCTAAAAAATTATTTTGTATTCTAATGGAACAACAATGTGGTTAAAAGAATAGACTAAATATAATAAATATTGCCTATTGCTCTCACTGAAAATAACAATTTCAATGGTCATATCCCCGCATATACTATTTTGCACCAAATATATGGTACCATGTTTTTTTTTTCATCATTTTGGCACGCTACCATGGTAATGTGATTATTTTTTTTTTTTACTGGATAGTACCATAATATTTTTTTCACCCACCTTGGAATACAGATATGAAAATAATAATAATAAAAAAATATTAAATAAAATTTGCAGTACACATTAATTTAAATAAATTAATATTTCAGTAAAATTAAACAACATTTTTTATTGTTTTTGGCAGGCATCGTGAGTACCTCTAATTTTTCTGTCATTAAATTTTTTTTCTCTTTTTTATTATTCTCGTCCATTCTGGTACATAACACACAAACTTTTCACAATCCAATCAATTCCCAAAGGATCTACCCAATTTATTTCTCATTGAACATCCTATTTTATTCCAAGAAAACATCAGATTATGAAGTAAAATATTTATAAAGAGCATTTCATGCTCACACAGTAGCATGGTCCTGAATACAGTATATCGAAGTATCTGATGCTATTAATGTATAATGTTACCACCACAGTACCTTTTGTAAAGGTTTTGGGTATCCATTTATCAAAATTACAAAACATTTTTTCAGTAAAACTGTCTGTTGTTAGCAATGTACCCATTTATGTTCCCTCTGTGTGTACTGTATGTTTAATAAAGCAAAATACTTTCTTAATGTGAGCAAAAAGAGAAAAACGGCTCTAGATATTACATGACCAAAATTGCCTCGTTGAATTGTTTTCTAATAATGGGAACTTTTGAATTATCTATCCTGTGTGTTTTGAAGATAAAGTGCTAATTTTGTTATGCTTGGTGATGGGTGGCCACTTAGGAAGCCAATATTTCCCCTCCATTTAAAGCAGTGGTAATTGAGGACTTTATAAAGTGAACTGCTGTTAAATAAACAGATTTCCCTGTAAAAACTAGAGACAGCTGTACAACAAATACTCAAACAAAGTCCGCAGTTTCGCTTTTCCGCCCAATAATCTGCAGTGGCATGCAGCTCTCGGAAGCTGATTACAAAAAAAAATTCAAATGCCTCCAGTACGGACAAGAGAAAAGGAAAATAACCCAGCAAAATCCCACCCAGCACCCCGGTGGAGTGTGTGATTAGTGGAAGGCCTCGGCACTATCTCTTTAAAGGCCCATAAATTCCCCATCATTACAGGAACTGGCTGTGCTCTCTTCTGGCTGCTGCTGGCCTGCGTTATCTCTCCATGCGATGCCGTCTGGAGTATGTAGATCTGGCCTGGCTAGATTGTCATACTTAACAAACATTAATGAATGATTTCCTGCACAGAGTCAAACGGGGCTAAAGGGATGTGTCTTTCATCTTATCGCTGCGCAAATGAGCATTTTCCCATATTCTCCTCGCTTTACCATCAGCGACGGAAGAAAAGTATTGAATAGATCTTACTGCAGCCGAAGATCCCGATTAGCGTGGAAGCAGCATAAAGAAGAGCATAATTAATTCTACTGCGCACTGTTTACTGGCTCATGTTGTAAGGCTGCCCGAATTCAAAGGATTTGTTCGGAAGTGGCACCTTGCTACGGGCTAAAATGACTCATAATTATTCAAGTCTTTCTCCGCTGTGATACGATCAGAGCAGAATGGAATCTCAATGCTGTCATTAAGATCAATTAATTCATATTGAACATGTTTATTCTGCACCTTTCTTGAGATCTCTTTTCATTAACAAGGCCAACATTCGCTATTGGTTTGAAGAGTTCACAACTGCAAAAAAGCAGACCAACTCAACTGCTCCCAAAAGAAACATTTACAAGAATGGAAAAATACGGAAGCAAGGTCGAATTTCACAATTTCTGTAAAACTACAAAAAATATATAACACCAGCATTCTCACAATTATAGCAGCGAGTGTGACAGCGGCTTGTAAATTTCAGTTTGAAACTTGTTCACAAGCACAGCGCCCATAAATGTGAAATTGACCGCGAAAAGGAAGTTGTTTGGAGGGGGGCTGCTTCAATTGTCAAGGAGACAACAAGGTTGTCTCTCTGGACTATCAGGGGTGCCTTTTTTCTCTTTATTTCCCTCCGTCTTCTATTTCAAACAAGGAGGCCCATCTTTTCCGACAGGCCTCAGGTTTCATGTTTATTCACGTTTGTGCGCTAGACTCACTCTATTCATCGGCAGGGACTTCATTTCACAGTGCGCTCTGCTGTTTCGAAACCATTTCGTATGAAGCCATTGACGGAAGCGTCTCAATCATTTCATGGTACATGAGTGTGCAATGATGCCACTGAAGCCGAGACCCTCTCCAAACAGTTTAGGGTCGGCGCAGAGAGGAACCCCTCTGCTGTTTCAGGGTATTTGGTTCCACAGAGGCTGCTGGGAATTGGAATGAGTGATGTGCAAAGAGTCGACACTTCAAAAAGATTTACTGATCATAATGCATGATGGTTCTTGTGAACGCTTACTGTTATAAACCAAATAGTTATTTTTTGTGTGTGGTTTTTCACAATGTTATGAATGATGTCATCAGAGAGTATCAGCGTACAGATACTAGTGTTGGACATTGAACGTTCAAGCTACAGTGTGCTGAAAAGTCATAGATACTGTAAGTACATATATTCTAGAGCCCGACTGATATGAGTTTTTTGGGGGGCGATACCGATACCGATATTAGGGAGTAAAAAAATGATATAGATATATCGGCCGATATTCTTGGTGTTATATATATACAGGAACCAGGCAACAAGTTTGACACTTCCAATTTGTGGTCCCAACTTTTGATTGGTGACTATATATATTACATATATATAATAAAAGTATAGACTAAACAGAATATATAGACAATGAAACACATTTTTTCGTAATGATCACTCACCAATGTGGTGATCTACAACAATTTTGACAAATTTCTCATGATGTGACCAAAAATATGAATGGATGGAGGCATTTTCATTAACATTTAACCAAAAAACATATCTATCGAAAATTGAGTATGACATCAGTGCAAGGATACAGTAATGTGAAGTTCATTCTAACTTTATCAATTCAATCCATTAAATTTACTTCCGTTGAAGTTTATTTCACTTCGGCCATCATGAAGGATTGCGCTATGTTTACAAGCAGACGTAAATTACTAGAGAGAAGTGTGAAGTGACATACTATACCTCGGGACAAATAAATACAATTTGTATTTATAATACAAAATGCCCTTTGAATGCAATGTGTACGTTCACTTGGAACTGGAATCATGGCGGAATATCATGTGAAGTCCACTTCACAGGGCACTTACGGTCGATGGCGTCACTATCTTGCGAACACGGTGGCGGATCTCCACCAAATTCAGGGGATCCCTTCAGCTCGAGGAGCCCTCTCGAACCACACAACCCTCGCGCACTTATCAGTAGCCCCGGGTTCGCCAGACGTCTGGCGTACAGAACGTGAAGGTAACCACCCGTAACTTCCGGACCCCGGGGGCTATCAACGCGGGGGTGGTCTCATTCGAAGGGGGGCCTCGAGACGTACACTCGATTTGGCGTTCGAGAGGGTTCCTCGAGCTGAAGGTATCCCAGAAATAAAATTATTTTCATTAAGTAACATTGCAAAGACATACAGGACAGCGCAACAAGTGCAATCCGATTACTGAACAATTGACTCTTATGAGCCACTTCTTTACAGTGAATCAAATACTTATGAATAAGAACCAATTCTAATACAGTTTGATTTAAAAAACACAAAAAGGAATGTATAATGTGTAATACACTGCTAATGCAGAAGGTACTTCGATTACTGAAAAAAATACTCTTATGAGCCACTTCTTCATAGCGAATTAAACACGTACAACAAGCAAGAATAAGCACCAGTTCTTATCCAGTTAGATTAAATAAATTAAAGACATTAACATACTTTTATGATGTACTGTAATGCCGCTTGAATGTGCAATATGCTGCTAATGCAGAAGGAACATCATAAAACATACAGTACAGCGCAAATTACTCTTATGAGCCACTTATTTGTAGCGAATCAAATACAAATACCAATTCTTATACTATAATACGCTGCTAATACAGAAGGAACACCATAGAAACATACAAAACAGAGAAAAGTGTAATCTGATTACTGAACAAATTACTCTTATTAGCCACTTCTTTTAAGTGAAACAAGTACTTGTGAATAAAAAGCAGTTCTTATCTGGTTCAATAAAAATAAAAAAATACAGAAATCAAAATACTTTCATTACATGCCTGTTCTTGCTGTACCTGTCGTAGAAACATACCGTGTGACCAGTGTTATCCAACTGTTATTCAATTCCAAGTGAACGATTCGTATGAACCGATTTGTTTTTAGTGAATCAATGATTACAAATCAGTTGAAGCGTCAACAGACTGGTGAGGGCTTTTTAAGTTTTTTTATTTCTCAAAAGAATTGTTAATGGAACCATTAAAGGATTAACATCCCTATTCGTATATGAGCTGAGTCTGGATCTTCAGCCCATATGGGAATCGTAAGGAATTTACCATTTCTGATTTCTCTTAACCATTCTGGTTAATTCCATTTCAAACCATGAGCTGTAAGGTGCAACAGATTCAGACTCAAGCAAATGGGTAAGACTTTGTTGGCGTCCAACCGCCTGACCTCTGTGAATCGTATGTTGGCGTCCAACCCGGGCCTGACCTCCTGCGGTGTGAAGTTTAGCTTCTTTGCTCCTTCAAACCGATCTCCGATCAAGTTGTGAAGGTCTTGGTGAGTTAATGAAGACGTGGAGGGCGCTTCCCCTCTTGTTATGTTCAGGAGGAGACGGGCTTATATAAATACCTATTTAGGATGAACCTTATAATGGAGTTTATTAGGTTCTCCTTACCGAACGTATTTGTCTGCAAATTCCAACAGTCACGATACACACCGGCCACTGACGCCGATCGGCCCCAATAAGAAGAGCAGAGGATCAGGGGCAATATCGCAAAGCCCTCCTCTATCATATTGAGAGGGTTATACGTTTCTCACTAAGAACCTCTCTGCCCGTCCTATAGGCAAATAGAGGAATAACCACATCAAAAGCCGTTAATGCCACGCAAGAAGGCATGTGCGTTCGTCTTCAATCATAAGCACTTCTGGCGTAAGTTTAAGTGAATTAATCCACACGGTCAGGGGGATACGCTGGCTAATGCGCTTTAAAGAGATCATTGAGCAGGTAGGTCAGGTGAAATGAATCCACCTGATTAGCTTGTACTGGTTTCTACGTGAAGCAGATGGGGAATTTGTCCGGAAGGAATTCGAGTACACGGCAGACTAGAACCGATTTGCCGCCGATATGGGCATTGATAAATCGACGCCTCTGACTAGGGAGCGGTAGAGTATTAGCTAAAGTCATGCTCGGAAGTTAAAGAGTGGAAGTTGGGACCACGTTGTCTTCGTGTTTAAGCAAGGCCATCAAAAAGTTCAAGGAATCTATAGAGAGGAGATTTGACTAAAACAGGTGATATGTTGGGGCCTGAGACAAAAGAGGCCAATCAAATGGCTTTTGATAACATTAGCCATCGACACCAAAAAAACTGCAATTGGAGAATCCCAGCCTTACAAAATTGTATTGTTATGTTAGCCGGGCAATAGGTACTAAATCTTTACCATGAAACGATGATATTCCCATTACGATGAAATCCTAAAAGTATGCCACTCAGATATAAATGCAGAAAACACTCCAGTCGGTATGCTATGACACACAATCGTGTCATTTTAAAAGCACTACTAAATAAAGTGGTGACGTTGACTTGACTCAAGCTCAAACACAGCGAACCACCATTTACAATAGTTTATTACTGATGCAGAATACTACAAACTCGCAGTCCTAGCGCCTTTCCAATCAGGCTCTAGGAATGCACTTGTCCCAGAAAGAGGTCATATGCACCAAGATGGTTAAAAGACTGACGTTTATGATGAAATACCCCAATAAATGGTCTTCTTTTTATATTAGTTTATAATCCAAATGTTCTTGTTGCTACCCGACATGAAAGTTGCGCAGCAAAATCTCGAATCACAGCGCTCTCGTCTCTCTCATCTGGCACCATCCTCCCTCCGCTACCGTATAAAACTGTAACTTGTTCAAGGTTTTACTAACTTGTTTTTGACATATCCGACCGAACTCCAAACTTTCCAGTGATGTCTGTGAGAAAAATAAATTCACTCGACAAGCTTGCGCCGGGTGGGGGGCTAAAGGATCTGCACCAGGTAACCGCACGCAGCTCTCAATCCCTCAGCTGCGTTATGATTAATCAGCTCGAGCACACATTCAGCTATACATCATCATACTGAAAGTGTATTAACATTATATTCATTGCATACACGACTAGATTGTAGACATACGTATCTCTTATAACTCCTTCATTCGACAGTTGGTCTGTTTGTGCGTTATTTCTGTTGTTCAAATGCATATTGGAAGCAGGCTGATCCATGCTGTTTTGGTAGATCAGCTTTGGTATCGTGGCAAATTTTGACGATTACGAGTGAACCTGAGAGGTACCTAAGCTCATATCGTATCGTATCGGTGCATCCCTACTAAAAAGAATACCATGTCCAAAAAACATAGTACTTTTCGTATTTTTAGTATGCAGAAATTAAAAAATAAACATAAAATAAAATAAGAAATATACAGTAAATAAACAAATAAAAAGAAACAAAAAGGCAAAAATGAATAATATCATGGTACTAAAACAAAAATGTTAAAGTTTGCGACCCCTATCAAAACCTACAAATTATTTTTGTAATTTAAGAGCTCATTTGAATACTTATATCTCTAGATTCACCAAAGCGGTTCTTTCCTGAATCCCACCAGTTCATTGAAAACGACATATTTACATAGACATCAACTATACGTGACGTCTTTACATTTTTCCTAAATCATTTCTAAATAGAAGAAATTACCTTGGGATCTTTTAGTAATAGTTATTGAATTTAGCATCTCAATACTGTATTTTATCCCTTGAGAATCTGAATTAAAGCTCCCAAACAAAACAAAGTAAAACTGTATTCATCAGCAGGCCTTCTCCAAGCACATTCAATCAAGCAGCGGGAAACAAAAGCACATATGAAGATTTTCATTTGACCCTGAAACAAAATATTGCCAAACTGCCATTAGTTCTAAGGTGCACAAATGTCACGCCTGTTACACCTTTATGGGTAGAACAAAAGGAAAATCATTAAAACGGAGCCCACCTTGTGCAAGACATAAAAAGATTCTGCTCCTCAAAGACAAACCTTGTATGAAATCCCTCTGGGCAACGTGGGTTTTAAAAGAAATGTAATTTAAAAACATTTCTGTTTGAGGCAGAGGGACATTCAAAGCACCAACTCCGATTCCTCTCAATGAAAAGTAAAGGAAGAACTGGGAACCCTGAGAAGGGTTTCTTGAGGGGTGTGCTGGGGGTCCAGACACACTCACAACTTTGAACTAAAACACATTGTAAATCAGTCAGGTGTGACCAATACATAAAAGGTATAGAAAGATCATAGAAAAGGCACAAACTACCTGAACTGGCATGAGACAGACATCAGGCCCAGAACACCCGGCAAAATACAGATGCAAATGCTTAACCAACACTGAAACCTGTTTCTGCAGATTCTTTTTAACTGTTTCTAACACTCGGTCAGGAAATTGAGCTGAAAAATAAATCTGATACATTTAAGAGAATGTGTACACTACTGTTCAAAAGTTTGGGTGTCCGATCAAGATTGTGTTGCAATGTTTGTGTCAAGAGAGGATCTCACCAAGGCTGCATTTATTTGATCAAACCTACAGTAAATACAGTAATATTGTGAAGTATTATTACAATTTAAAATAACTGTTTTTTTTTTTTGAAAATAAAGATTTTCACATCATCGAGGTCCCAGTCTGTCCGTTTGCGCCATGATACCTAAATCAGAAAATCATATCTAATATCTTGCTTGCTGCCAAACCATTTTTAATGTAGTATCTGAAATAGGTTCAGCTTATTAATTTTTGTGGAAACTGTGATACATTCTTTTTCATATACTGGCTTATGATACCAGTTCAATAACAAATTTGTTTAAAAAAAATATACATAAGTTGTTCACATTATCATGTTCTTAATCATTTAATGCATCTTGTGTGTGAATAAATAGCTACAAAATAATCTACGTAAAAATACTATTTAATGTATATCTAACTGTATTCTAATTATCCTCACATTTGAGCACCCTAAAAGAAAGTGCCTGAAATTGACCAACCAATCCACTACTCTGTAAAGGTCGCAAGACTCATCATATCTAAAATTATTAACATCAAAGTCTGAATCATAGACAGACAAGGAACCAACGTATTCCTGTAGAAGACTTTAAATATAGGCTATTAGAATCATCAATGGACAACCTTTTCTGTTTTACTGCTTCGATTCATTTTGATCCAACCATCTTTTTTGTAGTATTAAAAATAGAGCAAGATAGTCACACATTGCAGAGGGGGGGGGGGGGGGGGGGACTAGACCAGTCATTATTTGATATACATAACGTCATACAAGTTATGTGAAACAACATAGAAGAGTGAATCAAATGACGACAGAATTTTATGTTATTTTTTGTCTAAGCTAGTCCTTTAAAACTATAACAATCTCAAGTAGTTGTCATTCCCCCTTGGTAACATCCATTGCTAGAACATACTCAAGTTTAGCCAGCGCACTGGTGTGCCATTTCAACCTAGATCACACTCTGTTTTTCAGGGTACAATGTTGAAGAATCGGATATCAAGGGTCGCCTATCCAAACGCTGGGAGCGCATAGGTTGCTGGAGATTTTGGGTCACCCAGCCCCTGACGAGCGCCAGCCAAAACATTGTGTGTTCAAGCGTTTGTGTTAAAACTGCGGGCATAAACAAACCAGGAAAACTCGTGAAATCTAAATCTACTTCATCTGGGAAAATCAAGGTTCATCAAAAACTGGAAGTTCTTTGAATTGATGACAGTCCTGTTTCATAGGATATGCCAGTGGTGAATGATCGAAACCCCAACCCGCCCCCCACCCACGCGCCCCCCGCACGAATCCTGTTTAATAGATCTTCACATTCAGGTTGTCGTAAAAATGGTAGATAGTAACGTCAGAATAATATCTAGACCTTTGCCGAAAGAATACTCCATGGTCCTCCAGGTTAGGGTTTTGGGTTCAAAGTCAGCAGGAAAGATTTGTCCTCCACATGAAAACTCCCTCTATTTATAAGGTTCATATTGCGTCGTGATAGGCCGGACTCCTCGCGTCTTCCTCCCTCCATACTCCTCTTTGGACCAATACCCAGACCACAGCACTAGAAACTGTTTAAGTGAGGCGCTGTCAAGAGAAAACAGGAACGCGGCTTTTACCACTGGACAACACATGTGTCAGGAAAAACTTGTCGAGTTGATTAGGGTTTCGTCTTATAAGACAAAAAATATGGTTTAGGACTCCAATGTACTTATTTTTTAAAGTGAAAATTGTTTCCCATGTTTCATGTTAAGGTTTTTTTTGTTAAAGTCAACCACATTTTAGAATACGACATCATGTTCCTCTGTGAGCAGGCAATCCATACTTCCGTTTAAGCATGCCCAAGCACTGTCTCCTACGGACGCCAACAACGCTGATTACGTCAGAGCGAAAAGCGCACGTAATGCTGACAATAACCCCCCAAAACTGCTGCTTATGTTGATTACTTTCGTGTGTAGGTCCAGGGCTGTCAAAACTATTTATTGAATGTCCGCATAGATATTTCGAATTTAAATAAAATCCACTTGCTAAATTTTAGGTGATGCGTTAAGGCGAGCAGCCTTATCAGCTCGCAACAAGTATGCGATATACGAGTAAGTGTCGTATGCAGTGTTGCCTAGATCCAGCCATTTGAATCCACAGATGCGTCGGGCTGCTAGCTTGTTCTTAAAACATATAGACGGCAAAAAGAGAACATCGGAAATGCTGAAGAATATCTTTTTACAGATCAAAACGAAACGCAAGGGCCGTTTACACAGACACATATTCCGAATGTATGCACATCAAAACAGTCCCCATAGATTTAAATCCATGCTAAAATTAATGCACGTTTACTTTGAAAAAAACATATATAACGTGAAGACTTATACGAGGGTTTCCCCAACCCACAAGGCATCTCATGTTATTTTAGAATAAAAATGTACTCTGGTGACGGTCATTTCCGCCCTTTATTGTAAAAAATTAAACTACGCATACGTCCATGGATGCTTTTTTGGGTTTATGTTGGTTTAGGATCAACTTATTATAATTGGTTTAATCACATTATTTAAAACATTTAACACTGTTGTTTCCTGCAGATAGTCATGTTATCTTTTCTTTGAATGATGCTCCATCTTGTGAGGCCATCATGCGAGACCCAAGCTTTTCGTTCACCCTACACCTGCATTTTAAATTTAAATATAATTGAATTTTTAGATAAAAAAGTATAGTTTTTCCAGCCAGTATTTGACAGCCCCTAGATACTAAGACTCCAAAAGATGCGGCAGACAGTAAGGTCTGGGAGAAGAATTGTATGAATAAATTATGTATTACTGTTTTCTTTCACCTTATGCGAAAAAAAGTATGTCTCGTAAAGCTCGTAAATTAAACGGTTTTAACCAACTGACGAAGGGGAGCGGTCACATGGAGTTGATTTTAACCGATGGGTCCTGATGCTATTTTTCTGAGCGCTGGGAAACCTTGGCAGTTGCGAGGTGGGGTACTGTACCTACGGAGGTACATAGAGCTACAGGTCAGAATTTTAATCAAAAAGTCTCTTATATTGTGTTCACGCATATTAACACCATGTCTTATGGTTTTGAGAACAGCCATTAGGTGATACTTCTATGAAGATTATATATGAACAAATTTGGTCAATTTTGGAGGTAAACGAAACAACCAATTTAAACCACCTATTTCCTTTTACACCCCAAACAAACAAGTGCAATCCAGTCACTGGCTGAGTTCATAAGCTTACACTGATTTAGTAATATTAACTTCCATAGAAATGATTGCATCTTACAAGTTTTGAACAAAGCCCCGAATGTTCGCTATAGCAAAACATGCGTTTGGCACTAATTTTGTCTAACGCATCAAACAGTGCCTTGCTTACTCCCAAACGGAAATATAGATGACCGACGCTACTAAGTGTTTCCAAATGCAGTTGTGACACAACCTGTATACTTGCACACTGATATCGCACAATGCCTACCCGTCAATTTGAAATGAACCTGGCTAACTGACCTGGAAAGCAATAATGGTCTTGTTATTAGTTAGACTAAGTATTTGATCAGAAAAGAGGACAAACCACCAAATGACGTTTTTTTTCTTTTACAAAACTGTATATATTCATGTACAAATACATGAAATGCAAAATAATCATAATTATTTCCTAGAGGACAACTGGCTGGCATTCCCTGAATTGCACATGCAACAATGTAGCAGCATTGCTCCATACTGAATACTGTTTCCTATAATAGTTTTGTGAAATAGTAGGCAGCATTCAGTACATGCTGCACCGTATGCTGTACACTAGTATTCATAGCATAATCTCTCCTCAGGAAAGTGTTTCCTGTGGCCCACTTGACTGAGTATCCTCATGACCGCTGCTGCACGTGTGGAGCGCTGCCGCTTCTCAGCCGATGTCAAACCTGTGAAACCCTCTTCATCTGCGAGAAAAGTTCCTCTCGCACGACCTACTGACTTTTAACACCAGCGTCAGCAGGAGCGGAGGACGGAAAATGCCTTTATTAATTTGTCCGCCTTATCACAGGATACAATGTTGATTTTCCATTTACATTTCATGCCTCCAGGTAATACACCGGTGCAATCTTAAAGGAGACATTTTTTCCCAATGATTAATTTTTTTCTCTGCTCTGTGCAATGTTATTTCTTTAAATCTAAATGATTTCTTGACTTTAGCTTGTAGCTGTACTTTTTTTTTTTGTGGGGGTATTTGCATATTATGATTTTTCTACAATCAAGGGCATTGGTGGAATTGCTTCCACCTAAAATTGTATAGGGGTGGAAAAAAAAGGTCAGAACACATCTGAATTTTTTTTTCTCTGCAACTCCACCCTAAAAATGTCAAATAAATATTTATTTAATACTTCCAATACTTTTTTTGTATACACTTCCTTTCAAAGGGTTTTTTTTTTTTTTCACTTGAAAGAAAGAATTATACTTTTATTCAACAAGGTTGCATTAAATTGATCAAAAATTACAGTAAATACATTTATGTTACAAAAGATTTCAAATTCAAACATTTTGAACTATCTATTTAAAGAATTGTGAAAAATGCCATTAGAAGAATAAATAGCATTTTGACTTTCAGTAATATATAAAAAAAATAGTAGTGTATCTCAGCATTATACAGCACATACTACTTGTACTATCTATCGATCATACTTAAGGTTAGACATTTTTCAAAAATACATTATAATAATACCTAGCAATGCACAGAACATCGTGGCAAGCCCCATTTTTGTCAACCATTTAAAAAATGCCCACCCCCCCCCCCCCCCCCCCCAAAAAAACTAAGGAAATGTAAAAAATGTAGCTTACTGACTTTCAGTTTCTATATCAAACCATCATAATAAGCACAGATGATCTTTTGCACATCAAAATTCCCATATTTTCTCAAGTTAGGGAAGCTGACATCCTAAATACACCACTTCACGTGTGTAACAGTCGAGGCACTCACTTTAATAAAGCAATACATTCGGTGAAGAGCCCTTTGTTCCTGCACAGAGCACCGTCGAGCACTGCCTGATCTTCCCAAACGGCCGTCTCTGTTCATTAAGACTGCTAAATGACTCCTTTATAGTGCGCTACATCTGCAGGACTCATGCTACATGAAAAGAATTAGCGCACAGATCTCTAATAGACACGGTGTGAAGTGCTGGAGAGCCAGCGTTTAAATTAGGCTACAGTTTTATGATCTAATCGCACTCAGGCCTTTCACCGGCTCACGGAGGGAAGCGGCGTCTCGCGTTCTCTCAATACATCTCAATATGCTAAAAGCAGATGGGCAGAGAGATATCAGCCGCGCTGAACCGCTGAGGCCTGACACTTCTCTCTGAGAGGATGAGGAGCGACTGGGAGAAGGGTTTCTGAAAACACTATTCAAACAAAAGCTGAGGGGGAGGTGTCCTGAAAAACCATCACCCACAGCTTTAAATGTCTTTAAATGACTCTAGTAATACAAAAAAGTGTAAAAATGATATACTACCATTCAAAAGTTTTTGAAAGAAGTATCTTATGCTCACCAAGGCTGCATTTATTTGATTGAAAATGCAGTCAAAGCAGCAATATTGTGAAATGTTATTACAACTTAAAATATCTGTTTTCTATTTGAATATATTTAAAACTGTCATTTATTCCTGTGATGCAAAGCTGAATTTTCAGCATCATTACTCCAGTCTTCAGTGTCACATGATCCTTCAGAAATCATTCTAATATGCTGATTTGGTGCTGAATAAACATATATTCTTATTATCGATGTTGAAAACCATTGTGATGCTTCATATTTTTGTGTAAACTGTGATAGATTTTCTTTTCTTTGATGAACAGAAAATTCAAAAGAATTTTGTAAGTAGGTACTCTGTACATTATAAATGTCTTTACTGTCACTTTTAATCAATTTTAGGTTTCACCGCAAATATAAAAAAATGTGATTTACTTTGTCTGAATCAAAGCCGATTACATAAGGATACATCAGTAAAAGTCATGTTTAAGGGTCAGATCTCTGAGAAATATAAGTTTTAGGATACTGTATGATTACCATTCACAAGAAAGACATTTAACAGATTCATGAAATGTGTCACGACAGTCTGAACGCTCACTTCAAATCCATTGGATCCTTGCGTTTTAAAAGGCTACTTCACCGACCTGCTTCGATTACCAAAGTTCAAGCCCTTTGCACATGTTTGGGCTTATTATACTGCATTCATTGCATGAAGAGACCTGAAATAATTTCAGAGACAGCAAACGATAAGAATAATGACTTTCTAAACGACTAGGCCCGCACTCCTTGCTCATTTTCTGATAGTGGTGTAGCCCGCTATATTTAGTTGTGTACTGTTTAAAAGTCTGTCACAATCAATCTCCTGACGGCTGAACGCTGGCTGCGGTTTGCAGATGCTCGGAGGGGCCAAATGCGCTGGACACCGCCCTCTGACACCATCAGAGAACCGCTTGAACCCAAGAGAGAAAATCAATGAGACCAGACATATTACGAGATAGAGAGACTCTCGTTAGATGAAGAATCGGAGAAAATGAAAATCATGTGAAAAACGCAGGCTTTGTGATCCATTTTACACAAAACGCTTTTTGATGGTCTATTGACGAACTGCAGCCTTTCAGCTAGCGGTGGAAAATTTGTCTCTGTGTCAGTCATATGCTGACAGAACTGTTGGATAAAAGCACAAATACTACAGTGAATTAAATGTACTGCATAGGCAAAACATTTGAAGAACTACTGTTTATGAATGCAACATATTCAGCGCATGTTGCAGGGCATAGCAAGCCCAAACATGACAATTCATTATTTATTCACCCTCATCTCAGGGACTTGAAATATAGGGCTTAAGGTCATATGGACTACTTTTATGGTCCTTTTTTGAGCTTGAAAGCCCCTGGTCACCATTCACTTTCACTGTATGAAAAAGAGCTGCTTGAACATTCTTCTAAACATCTGCTTTTGTGTTCTATGGAAGAAATTTTGACAGTATTTTCATTTTTGGGTGAACTGTAAGACAAAGTTTCCCAAACTAGGGTTTGTGAGTTGATAAAATAAAATAAAATAAAATAGATTATTGAATCTTTGGTGATTTGTTTTTCTTTTTTGCCATATGTTTTTTTGTTGAGTCTCAAACTTGATACACCAGGCTTTATAGGAGAATATAGAGCTGAATATACTTAAATATCAGGTCACTCGATATCTTGTACTGTATATCTAAAACATTTAATGCAATGCTATACAATAATTATTGAAAGAAATAAACATTCCACAAAAGAGTAATGTATCATATTTGATATGACTGACATTTAAACATGATTTTTCTCAAAAAATTACATATGGATTGGATAATCAAACCTAAGCTCCTTCAGTTGTTCATCTTGAAATATTACCAATAACTAAAGTTTTCACGTTGACTTTATAAAAATCAGTGGATATTCCAAAAAAAGACACATGTACCACAACCTGAAGGTGGACATGTTTACAATTATACTAAAATGTCTTTTACTTACTAAACCAAACCTAAACTATAAAACTCGTGACAGAAGGCATCTATCAGGTGGTACAAAACAGTTTTTTTTTTTTTTTCAGCAAGTCTTGATTAATATAGAGAATATTCGGGATAATATACCCTAATAAATATGGGTTAACTTAAAATCTTAGGGGTACTTCAAGTAAATATTTTAGGTTCAAGGTATTCGTTAATCCCTGCTTTAAAATGTCATCATAAAACTCCACAACTCAAGCTGCAGCAGTGTATACTAGTATAGCACAGCGCTACCTCACATTCACATGATCCTCTGTTCACCCAGCGACCTCTGCGAGATAAACATCAGCCCAGAGATGCAAAGATATACGTCTGCTCGCTGTCTCTAAACAAGACACGTGCTGGAAATATGCGCAAGGGAAGCCGCGAATCAAAAAGTCATTGCTAAATTGATCATTCATAACGTGTCACCGCAGTTCAAATCTAAACTCTGGCTAACCCTGACGAGCCTTAACAAGTAAGAGGAGAAAAATGAAATTATTTTGAAATTGAATTCTAAACTTCAAAACAAACGGGTTGGTGTTGGGGATTGGCCAACGGTGGGGCCGCGTGCACGCGTTTGGAGGCGGGCCGGGGCTCGTCTGGGGCCTCTGATGGTGATAGCACACTTTATCAGCAGGAGCCACAGTGTGGAGTTCCATCACAGTCTGGGTCTTCTCTATGGCTCCTAATTAGGGTAGAGGTAATTGAATCGCATAGAACAAAGCAGCAGATCTCTACAAGCATGGAAATCATTCTGCTCGCACCTACAGCAGTCGTTTTTTCATCTGGCTGCGCCATTGATAACGGGACCGAGCTTGGCCTGAGGATAAAACACACAGAGAGCACCTGAGACCCAACACGAATACATAATGCAGCGTAAAGGCCTATAGGGACATCCAGACCGGCCCAAACCCTGCCAGACTTGGACGGAAACCTGCCTTTTGTGGGCCAAAGACAGATTCTGGTGTGGTGTTGGGACATTCTGGTTTTAAAGTACACGCACACACACACATACGTCTCTGCGCAACTCTTCTGAAGCTGCTAAATTGTTCAGTTACCCTCATTAGAATCACCCTTCAAGACTGTGTCCATATTTTGATTGAACAACTACTGAAAAGCAGCTGGTAGAACATCTTTATCAAAACATATAGAGAGTGAACTAATATAACCACAGAATGTTTTTATCCTAGACATCAATGAGATTAAAAGGAGAATAAATGTACACCAAATGGAGACTTTTTCGGTTATTTCTCCTGACAAAAAGTGATCTGTCATCTTTAGAGTTTGAGAAGAGATCTCAACAATGTCTCAAATTTACCAAGATACCACAGAGATGAAATTGAACTCAAATAATTTCCTATTAAATTATCCCAAGACCAAAATAAGTGTATTGTGCTATGGAAATTAATTTTATAGCTCTATTCTCTTATACAATTAATTTTTGTCTTTTTGTATTTCTCTTCAAAAATGTAAGGAGAAACACTAGACAAAGTTGATACTGGAATGAAATATAACTAATGACATTAAAGTGCAACATCTGAACAATATATATAAAAAAAATAATATAGGCCTAGGTGAGTTTTTATTTTAAATTAAAGAATCAGTGTCCACAGCTTTTGACCACAAAAGCTCAAAATGTTGTTTTTTTTTAATTAATGGAAATTGCACTCAGAAAGTTAATATTTCTGAGAATGATTACTGAGAATAATTAGTTTTATGATATACATAATATATAATATTCATATTTTTAAAAAGTCAGTTTTGTCTGAATGTTTATATATTTTATAATTTCGAAAAACATTACGGAAATTAATACAATCTTAAAAATCCAAGCCTGAAAATCTGAATTTACATGCCCATGGAAACCTTTTCCTTGAGTTTAAATTATTTTTTTTAATAAATAATGATATAGTGTTTTTCAAAACTAAACATCTGAATATATTCATGGTTAATGAGGCCAAAACATCTGGTTAGATCTTAATTAGGTCATGTTTTCTGGGTTGCATGTTTAATGTATTTCAATTCACAGATCCATGATTAAAAGATTCAATTACTACAGCAGCTATAGTCCATAAAGATCAAATCAGAACAGAGCGTTTCATAATCACTGTGAAAAATCACACATGTACATGCTAACAAACAGCAAAGGCTCTCTGAGCTGTTCAGCTTGCAGAGTTGCTGGATTGTGTGCATATGAAAGTGAGACATCCTGTGTTCAGCATCTAGTAGACCGGAATTGGAGTGGCTTAAAAACAGGACTGGCATTTGACAAGGCCATTAAAATGCTGGAGGCGTTTCTGAGTGAGCTGATGGGCTTCAACAGATGCCAGAATCTCAGAGCCTCTACTTTTCTCTCTCTCTCTTTGCACCCAACTGGCAGTGCCACACACCTATTAAAGGCTGAGGGTCGTCCTCCAAATGTTCAACACCAATCACAGAGACCCTGCTCTCTGAAGCTCAGGTGTGAGTTCTCATTAGCTCCTGTGCTCTGTCCCAATTTGGACTGGGCCGTCTTTCAGAAACACTCTCTCCGATTGCTCCACATCAACTCCAGTGAGCTCCAGAGAGAGACATTTACAAGTGAACGGCCTTCTGCACTGGATTTCTGAACCTGAGGTGAGGTCACAATACACTTTAATCATGCAAAATCACTTCAGCCTCGCAACAAATAAGGGCGAACAGAATGTTGCACTTTTGGGCTTCTGTTTTAAAGATAAAATGCATTATAAAGAACTAATAACAGCAGAATAAAAATATTAAAAATTTACACATTTTACTTTCTAAATGAACATTTTTGGTCTTATTGCAAACAATTTATTGGTGGACAATTTTCTAAGTAAAAGAAACGCTTGTCTTCGTAATCTTTCGTCTTCCTTCATATACGCAACAATTTTCCTTTAACTTTTCAGTCCCTCGTCTCCAACCATTTGGCTCAACTGTTGTATGTAACACTCATTTTTTACAATCCAAATCCATTTTCAATGGATAAAAGCAAGTCCTCTCCCATTTTTTCTGAAAATCTTCAAAATATACTATGTTATGGTATACATTAGGTTATGAAGAAAATACACCAGAAAAAAATGGGATGTAAATGGCACTTTAAATACTGTATACTAAATCATTCAAATATCTTTTCGCTATATGAATTTGAAATCGGATTTTTAAAAGTTTTGCGGTTCAAAATTCTGGTCCATATAACTGTAACATTAATCATCAAATATGTTCTGACTGGCTGACAGGTCCAGCATTTTCTCTTTCATTGTGATAATACATGTTGTTGTTGTCTCGTTCCTGGTTAGGACATTATTTCTGTCACCAACTAAAAGCTGTTGTCTTCGGAGGTAAATGAGAATGAACGCTCTAGAGCTCTCAGCGCTTTAGTTTTAAGGCAAGACCATTTTATATCAAGAAAATAAATGAGGTGCTTTCAGAGGAAAGTGATTGGAGTCTTAAATACTTGGAGATAAAACAATGTTTCTCCATCAAGGAACAATTTCTGAAACGGATATACCCACGATTCCAATTTCACTCCAGCAAGAAAGAGGCGGCAGTTTTTTAAGCAATAAATTCCTCATTAATTCAATTCTAATTTGCCTCTGGTTCCTATTTCTATTATTGATAGTTCCACTTCTTAATACCCCAGATAAAAATAATAATACAAAAAAAAATCGCTGCTCTAACTCTAAGGAGACAGAATCCACGATAAGATCTGAATATTACTCATGCCAAAGAGAAGTGTGAAGTCTGATGAACATTTCAAAAGAACAATTATTTATGGATCAGCTAAATCTTTTCCACTTTTTAATTAAAAGTAAAGAAAATAGAAGCTAATTATCCTGTAAAGATTAGCTGGTGGGCATCTTTCTGTAAATTAGTTCTAATTAAAAGGAAATTGTCAAATGACATTCAAAGTGCTGTCCTTTAATACAGGCAGAGGGCGGGGTTTTTTTTCTTGCCAGCTCTTAAGTCTTGATGTGGTCGTGTGAAGCTTACGGAGAAAGATTAAAATTCCGTCAGAAGCCGAGGCAGAAGGGCCCGTTTTGCCTCGTGAAGACGCTCTGCACTGGGGAACAAGGCCTCTATTGGGCGGCCATATCTGTGGAGTTCTCCTGGATTTGATCGCACTGATGGTCTAACTGTTTAACGTGTGGGTCAAGTGTGAAATACATTTTCCATTTCTATGATAACACACCGGAGGAACATCTCAGTGAATTCATCTGGGCTTCTCTGTTTCTAACCTAGAAAGAAATTATATTGCCCAGAGGTTGCACTTTCATTAAAGTATCAACTTTGACTCAGATGATTCTCTTAAGCAGTGTATTAATTTTTCAGTATTAACTATGACTTTAGGGATAGTTCACCTAAAAAATTGTTTTAATTCTGTCATCATTTACTCACTTTTCTGAGTGTAACATTCTTCAAAATGCTGCTGCGGTTTGGGCTCCATAGAACAGGGGTCTCCAACCTTTTTTATACAACGGACCGGTTACGTTTGGAAAATATTCTCGCGGACCAGGGGGCCGGGGTGTGGTGGGGGGTGGTGAGGGCGATGGGAATATTATATAGCCTAATATATATATTATATATATACACCACACACAGTATATTAGTACTGTATTATAATATAGTATTATAATAGCATTATATAGTGGTTCAACGCATTATATTGTGTTTTTTTTGAGTCACAGATTGGACTATTGTTTTGCTGATAAGCAAGAAAAAAAATGGTTAAAGCACAGAGAATGACAATGCCGTGAAGGGTTTTTGACATAGGCTAATTTTATGTGTATGTATACGCAACTCGGTATTTCCGCGCTGTCTGAAACACGTCGCTTTGATTGTGTGCAAGAACAGTGTGTGAGTAACGAATTGAGCTCTCTTTCATATCTTCTACTTGTGGTTTAAAATTGCTTGTACGTATAAATTGGCAAATTAATCTGCGAATCATGTGCGTGCCGAACGGTAGGGTCTCATCCATACGTATCAACTGTGATCCGTTTAACTCCTATTATGTGACAGATCAGAGCAATCTTTCATTTACTTATTTAACATGAAATTGTCAAATTGCTACTCCATATCAATCGCATACAAATAAAAACAGAAATAATTAGAACAATCATTAACTAAATAAATAAACCAGAGTGTCATATCTATACACATTTTTTCCCAGAACGTTCTTGTGACGCGTAGCATTCTCACGGCCCGGTAGTGGGTCGTGACCCGGTGGTTGGGGGCCTCTGCCATAGAAGACAGAAAGTCAAGTAAGTAAATTAAGGCATATTTGTGACCCTGGAGCACAAAACCAGTCTTAAGTCGCTGGGGTATATTAGTAGCAATACCAAAAATACATTGTATGGGTCAAAATTATAGATTTTTTTTTTATGCCAAAAAATCATTAGGATATTAAGTAAAGATCATGTTCCATGAAGATATTTTGTAAATTTCCTACTGTAAATATATTAAAACTTAATTTTTGATTAGTAATATGCATTGCTAAGAACTTCATTTGGGCACCATTAAAGGCGATTTTCTCAATATTTAGATTTTTTTGCACCCTCAGATTCCAGATTTTCAAATATTGTCCTATCCTAACAAACCATACATCAATGGAAAGCTTATTTATTCAGCTTTCATATGATGTATAAATCTCAATTTTGAAAAATTGACCCTTATGACTGGTTTTGTGGTTCAAGGTCACATTTTTTATTTTTAGGAGAACTATCCCATTAACTACAAGTCAAAACGTTGCTGTTTATTTGAGGATCTGATCAGACGAATGGCATGGATTTGGGGCAAGGCTATCTTTTTTTTCAGACCAATGGATTCACCCTGGAATTACACACTTCAGCTTTAAAATCCCTGAAGAAAATTTAAAATAGGCACAAATGAGGTAACTGTTGACACAGAAAGCATTTCTTGTATAAAATAGGTATAAAATAATTGTAGATAGTATAGCTTAGATATTCTGAGAAATGTTCAAGTTCAGCTGGAGACACTGTTGAGATCAATTCTAAAACTCTCAAGGAAACTTGTGAGATTACTGGGGGTTCTTTCTCTCAGGACAAAAGCCTGAGAAGCAATGAATGTCTTCATTTAATTTTCTAGGAGAACCAACTGTAATATTAAAGCCATTTCATCTGCGATGTTTCTTTCCTATGGGTAGACACTTACGCAAGCTGCTCGCCGAAGATGAAGTCTCAGGTTTCGTGTTGATTTCATCATGTATCAGAGACGCTCCTGCAGTGTCACAGTGGAGCCAGGGGCCCTTGGAGGCCTCACCTACTGTCTCCACAGCGTCTCCAGAGGGTATTTACACTCAGCTTTTATAGAGCAGAACCAGTGTCACTTCTAATGATCCTGACGGTGAGACTCGCGGGGAGATACATCTTCCTGTATTACAATGTTTCTCATTTAATGTCGTCAGAGAGTAGAAACGCATCGGCTCTGTTCCAAAACCTAGTGAGCTGCCTGGCTTTCTACTGCCTACATAGGCTGCTGGCTTCTAAGGCAGCATCCTGACTGTCATGGAAACCTCATAAGTGACCAATTTAGAACACTTGGTAACACTTTACTTAAAGCCTTTATGTATAATGCATTATAAAAGTAGTTGTAATGCATTAATTATGCTTTGTAATGCACCTTATAATGCATTGTAGAATCTCATGAATAATTTTATTAATAACAACAGATAATACATTATAACACTTATCAATTCATTGTTACACTATGCATTTTAAATTCAGTTATAATTATAATGCATTATACACTTTAATAACCCTTTATAATGCATTATATGGCTTTAAGTAAAGTGTTACCAAATACTCTAAACACAGACAGCAAAAATTAAATCAAGATCCATTTACTTCCTTTCTGAACAATTTGAACAAGAAAAAATATCTAAACATATTTTAAATAGATATATCTAAAACAAGACACATATAGGAAGAACATATTTTTTTTCTTCGCTTATCTTTTGTTTATAATGCCTTAAAATGCAGTCTATGTAGGCAGCACACTAGGTTTTAGAAAAGCTCAATAATAGCGTAATAAATGCCATACATGTGTGATGTGTAATAACCACAGAAAATAGAGTCATTGTTTAACCGTGAATAATTAAATCACTCTTAAATGACTCAGCAGAATATGATTTTTCTCAGAGGACAGAACTCTTGATATATACTGTAGAAATATAATGCTAAAATAATACAAAAATACATCTGGGCTGCATGTTACACTACACACACTATATATACGTCAATGTGCAATATTCAGTGAAACAGAATCTTTAGTGAACAACAAGGTAGCAATCAAGATTGGATTAAATCATAATGGTCAGTCTATAGTATTACTGGCTAATAATATTTTGGGAAAATGAAATACTCTGTCAGATGAAACAGATCATTAAATATGAATCCCCATGTCCAGAACTCTATAGTTAAACTGCAAACCCATGTGGAACAGCATGCAGTTTCACTTCGTTACAGTTGGCAGCAGAAGCGAATGTGAAGGGAGAGGGATGTCACCTCCAGAGGGAGAAACAGACACTCCCACAGTAACACACAGAAGACAGCGCATTGACCTTTAACTAAGGCTGGGAGAGAGACCTCTGTCAATAGACTTCATGAGTGACACCCCTCCTGATAGGGCACACACACACACACTAACAGAAGCAAAAGATGTGCCTGATGAATGTTTGCAATTAAAGTCTTAGTGTAGCTTTGCAGCACCGCACACTGTATTAGCCAAATTTACATATCACTCTCACTACAGCACATTAGAAACAGTCTCATTTCACCAGACTGTTCTAACATGTACTCTATATTCCATTTCTATTGTATTCTATTCTATTCTATTTATTTTTGTATTGTATTGCATTACAGTTCTCTAAACTTAATTTGAAAACATAATATTAAGGGTAGAATCTCGTAATAGTATAATGTTACTTAGTGATTGATTATTAGTATTATTATATGCTGTTGTCGGTGGTGATAATTAATTAAAAACATTATATTAATGTAAATATGTATATTATATTTACCTAATATAAATAGAAATATATAATATTATGAACCAATTAAATAATAAAGTTATAATAATACTAAATAATCAATTTAAGAATAATCTAAAATTATAGTTGTTGTGGAATAGTATTAGTGTTGTGTGTTGTCAAGATAAAAGTTGGGTTTAAAAAATAGTGGGTATTATATAAAGTACATTACATTTTTAATAAAATATAATATGATTGGTTTACTAATGAAGATACAAAGTAAAGCAATACATACGTTATCTTTCTAATTATTATAAATGTTATTAAATTATAGTAGATTAAATTAAAAGCCATCAATATTATAGAGTGTCTATTACTAGTATAATATTATTATTAATCATTTAAGTAGATAACTAAATAGGTATTATTTAAAATGATGGATTGTGTAACAAATGAATAGAATATACAATTTGCATGTAACAAGTTCTTATATAACGCTGATAGTTGAGCTTATGTGAGACAGACCCATTGCATATATATTGCCGCAATCTGCGGCATGCGGAGATCTCATCAACACTAAATATCACAGCCTCCTTTTACTAAATGCTCTACTATATGTAACGAAGCAAACTGTACATAGTTCGACACGGCGAAGAAGGACGCCACGAGAGCGAGGAGTCAACAGAGAGTGGGCAGACCATAATTATATCGCAGCGTGATGGACCGCATGTCAATTGGCGTCTCCTTCGGATGGGATCCCCTGGGCCCACCGGGCATCAAAAATGCATGGCCCAAATTATTTTGTGCTCATTGCATCGTTGACACGCACGATTGATATATTTACGCAGGTCTCGCTATTATGGAGCAACAAGTGTGCGTTACACATGTCGTCCGGGAGAGTAGAAGGCCAGGTTGTGACACTCTCTATATTTTCAGCAAGAACTGTTACACAGTATGCAATATGGGCTCGAGTGGCAGGGAGTTTGTTAATTAGGTCACAGGACGGGACATACTATTCAATAGCAAAAACTCATCAATGTGCCCAATACCCCCTACGAGTACTCTCTCAGCTCTCTCTCTCTCTCTCTCCCTGTGCTCTCATCTTTGCTCAGAAGCCCGCCGATGTGGCAGCCAGACGACTGCAGAAGTGTGATATGTGCAAATCACATTTGCAGATGAGCTTGAAACTCTTTTAAAGTTAGTTCCGGCGCTCTCAGACATCCACGAGCGAGCAGAGGCCGCGCACAGTCCACACACGCGACCACCCACCCACACGGCACAAGAGGAGCCGAAAGAAAGACAAGGAATAGTCCCGGCTCAAGGTTCCACACCGTCGGAGGGCTTACACTCTGAGAATAGTCAACAAGGCAACAAAGGTATATAAGGACGGAGCCCGAGGAAAAAACATCAGCCTTATCAGGGTCAGCTAGGAAATGAAAACAAAGAATGCGATGACACAAGTTGGTATAAAAAAGACCCAGCGGAAGATTTTGGCCGGAAATCACAACGCGCGATTTGGTAACAGCACTTTCTGGTATTCTGGTTCCTTGTTTCACTCTCGCCAGTTCTGCCACTTATTGGTGCATTTGAATTCTTTTTCCAGGCTCCCCAAAGAAGTCACATGGTGAAAGGTACAGCTGCCACGAGACGCAGGGAACACGTGTGTCTGTTTCCTGCCAATCGAGCATCAAATGTGGCACAGCAGGGGACTCGGCCACATCCGAACGGGGCCACACACATCAACCGCCCAAGACCGGGCATTAAGCTAGGCTCCCAGTTATGCGCTATCAAAAGTCTCTGACCTTCTATAATAGGTATTAAACTAGTTAAACTAAAGGACCGATCACATGTCGACATTGTATAGAGCCAATAAGCCTGTCAGGTCCATGGTTCAACTGCACCCGCTCTTCCAAACCTGCTCTTTTTCCTAATTGGCTAACAGCATTTCTAAATGCTTCCTCCTTCCTCCCCCCCCCTCCGCGTCAGCTCCATCTCCCGCTTGTTAGCCCCTACGTCAAATTTGTCTCCGTGCCATTTTAATTACAGCCCCAGCAATCTCTCCTGTGGCATTCTGGGAGAACACTGATCTGCAAAAAAGGTGATAAGTGAAGACGACACCCAGCTTTGGTATCAGCCATAAACAGACACTTAATTGAATCATTTGACCTGAGAGGCTGATCGCCCGCAATAGCATGTAGCAAGCAGGAAAAACGGTTTTGGATTTGAAAACGGTGGCGTTCTGCGCACGTGGCGCTAGCTTTGGCCGCCCGCCACGGGATTAATAAGTGCTCCGCGCGACATGTCCGCAGACCCTCGCTTTCCTCCTGGAGACAGAGGCACGCGGGTTTATTCATTTGCACGCGCACGCTCATGGTTCAGAGCCGATCTGGCAGCTCACGCTCGGCAGAAAAGACTATTTGCAGACGTAGGAGTTATCAATCCGAGCAGACGCACGATCCGGGTCCGGTGTCACTTCCTCTCATTATGTTAATGGTTAATGCATGCAAATGAAAACATTCCGGCAATTTGATTTCTTTGAAGATAGTTTGCATATTGTCTTAGCCGTAATGACGGCACACTTTCCATCCGGTTTCGATTTATGCGAGGCTAGTTCATTTTTATCAGCACCGAGTTCATTTCTAGGGCTACTGGAATGTGTTTTTCCACTCACTATTTAACTAATTAGGATTCAGGTAACATAAGCAGATTTTTCACGCTATTGGTGTTTTTCTTAATTAAGAAACAAATGAATTTTCCCCAGCAAAAGAGATGGAACACTGGGATACAGTGCCAGAGGCCAGATGCTGCTGCTCTTAATTAGAAGTCACTCTATTGTCTGAGCTTTTTTAATGAAGCTCCAATCTAAATGGATATCAAAAAAGACCGCTGGAGCAAAGGAGAGGGAAAAATCCGGCCATTTTAAATAATAAGAAAATAAAGATAATGGAAGACAAAAGATATGTCCTGGCAGCAGTCTTCCAGAGACAGTTGAGCGGAGAGAGCGTGCCCCTCACCTCCGCCCAGAGTTTCTTTTAAAGCGAACACGGGGCCGCGCTTTCACCCGCCCACCGCCTGACGCTTTCATCGGCTCGCTCTCCATCCAGGTTTTTGTGCGGTTCAACTTGAAAAAAAAACAGTTGGCTTCTCAGCAAAGGTTATGAATTTTCATTGAAAGTCAACATTCACGGTCGCTTCGAAGCGAATCCAATGCGAGGAAAGCGCGTAGCAGCATGACACATGACACGCTTAGTTTTGCATCTAAAGGCCGTTTGGACTGTTTTGCATTTCGTGTTTATTCATGCACCAAAAGGAAAAGTATACTGAAATAAACGCACGAAAGCAGAGCTTGCTTGCAAAGTTCTGAGGGAGGCGTTTTGTGTGAGGCACAGTCAGGGAGGTCAGCTGGGCTGGGCTCAGAGCGGTGGGCAGCGCATTCGGTGGCTCAAGGCGATAACATCGGGTGCCCACGCAGGCAGGCGCCGCATGCCCACATGTGCTGCCAAGCCCATCGGTTCTCCTTCAGACAGCATGGCTTAGGAGCTCCCAGCGGATGGGCCAGTGCCCATTGATACGTGCCCAGGACCGCTGTGGGGGGGGGGGGGGAGGGGGGTGGGGAGGGGGGGTAGCCAAGCATCTGTGCTGCGCCATAGATGCCCGCCGCGTTTGCCAGGCTGGATGCCACCCAGCAACCCGTTTCAAAAGGGCTTTTTTGGTGGATCAGGTATGCGGTGTGATTTCCTTTTCCCTTTGTAATGGACCCGGTTAAAGGCGAGCCAGCCTGACTTTTAAGTCGAACGGTGCCTTGCCTTTCATTTGAGCTGCAACTCGTAATTGATTTCCCACTTTCCAAATTTTGAACATGTTTTGCTGTCCTTCGACTGGCCAACTGGCATCGTGGAGGCCAAAGGATATCGAAAAGCTTTTGACAATCTGCAAAAAGAGTTTTTTCACACAGGAAAATTCTCGCAAGTTCCCTATTAGAACGGACATATTTCAAATACTTCTACTTATCCCTTAAAAATTACCATAATCCTCCTGCGGTTCACCCATGCGCAGTGCCTCATTCATAGACCTGCTTGTTTATTTCTATCTGCCGGGGAGATTAGAGCGGCAGATTAGCTAGTGCCGAAACACGAGTCGCCATCAAAGACGGCGAGGATAATGTCACTCTTTCTCTCCCTTCTATCCCCCGCTTCTGAAGACGTCGGAAAAGTATTAGAACAATGGGAATGCGAATGCTCCGTAGAGAGTGACAACAATAGCAGCCCATCCTGAGGGACCCGGCACACGTAAAAAAAAAAGAACACTCTGAACACGATGCATATTAAGCTTGGTGTACAGATCACATGTTAACAGTTAGAAGACTTTTGATCAAAATTATCTGATAAAACAATCTCATTTATCCTTCTCTGTGTCAGTTTGTGAGCACTGTATACAGTACGCTCATTAGAGCTGTCTGCAAAGCAGGACTAGCACTGCTCCTTAGTCTTTTAACCCCCCCCCCCCCCCCCCCCCCCCGATTCATTCAGCTGGACCTGCTTAATCTACAGACTCCAAACATCGTTTTGCGACCATTTCTTTTTGAGAACTTATTATTTCAGGATATTTAAGATAAACAATTTTAGAATTCTAGAAATTAATGACATCTCTGAAATATTTGCATACTGATTGGTCTTTTCTGTATAAATGTAATGGAGCATTAGAAATGCCTTAGACTTTACTGTTATCATTAATGTTGACCAAGAGTATTAGAACAATGGGAACAGTGAACTCGGGGAATGGGAACAGCATAAAACAGTGAACTCATCAATGACAAATCCTACATGCCTTATGTTTTAAGACTTGCTAGAATGAACAAACTTTCATAAAGAGTGTCTCTCTGCTCTTTACCTTTCTTTAACTATCTTGATTTACTGTGCATCTCTATTTTTCTTTTTATTTAAAGACAAAAATGTGTCTAAAAATACTTTTAAAAATGCATATCTGATTAATTGTACATCAAGGTACTGCTACAAAATCACGAAATGTAAAATGTGGCCACTTTTGGAAACGTTGCCGACAGTAATTCGTGAATTTCGAATTCAATAAAAACTGATCATTGCTTTGATGACTGATCATTCCTGCAACTTAATCTCTATGACAGGAAATAAAATGACAATACTCTAATGAACACCTACTTTACACAATATTTATTACACATTTAAAAAAAAAAAAGAAATCATGAAAGCACAACATTAAAAACTTTAATATTTTGTAACTTGCATAAGGCGAAACAACCACGGTTCACCAATAGGACACAGTTGTCAGCTGAAGCTAATAATCTCCTATAATGCTCCAATATCTGCAATTAACATGCCTGCTTGATATACAGTCTATCACAAGCTGTGATGACACTCAGAATATTATGAAATATATAAAAGTTCTACTTATAAAACTTTAACATTAATCCTTTACTGCCTTGCAAATGCTGATACTGTATTTCCTTTCGGACATGCAAATCTAGCTTGAGAAATAAAGATATAATATTTATCATATGAACAATTGCAACAGAATATGTTCCAAACATCTTTAATCTAAATGTTTAATTACCATCTTTCAGAAGGATTAGCTCATAAGTGGCATGTCAAAGGGAAATATTTCCCTGCGGGATTATTCAGAGCTGGAGATATTCAGATTAAATGTGCTTTTGTTAGCGATACACATTCATTATTCAATGCAGTCAACCTTCAGAGTCTTTAGACGAAAATACACTGAAGAATATCCTCCACAGTAGAAATGAAAGAAGAAAAAACACCTCAGAAATCACTGACACTGTTGACTTCAGAAGAAAAAGAAAGTTGTTTTTTTCTTTAAGGCAGGATTTTTGTGAAGCAGCCTAATTATTTATCCAGTAGGTGCTTTATGGCTCTCATTAGTTTCTCGCTCTCTTTCTACCGTACATTAAAAGGCTGAAGTCAATGCGCATCTGGTGCTGATAACACGCCGGGTCTACAGGCCTCAGTCGTCTGAGGGTAGAGAACGGCAGCGCTCCGAAACACAGGATAACGGCATTAGAAAAAGCTCTCTGTGCCAAAAATCCACAAAGATGCACTGCGTAGACTCCAATACTGGGAATTTCAGGTTGCATCGCTTAATGCCAGGCAGGTCTCACAGATCAAATAGTGGCATAAAAGAGGAAAACAGAGCAGGAGAGATACAGTAAGAGGATATGAGCTGGTGTAAGCGGGTTATGTGAGAACTACAGAGGGTTTGGTGAACAGATTTTGATGTAAATTGGAGGAAAACACACATTCTGACCTCCTCCTGGGTGAAATTTTGGGGTGAGATGTCACCTCAGTGTGGGCTCTCATGTGGACATCTGCCACCAAGAACTTCTCCAATCTGGATCTATCTCACGCCAACTACAAGAACTGATCAACACCATCACGATCAACATTCACTCCAGTTGCTCTCCATCTCATCTCATTTCTGTCCAGGAGAAAGAACTGAGATATTAAGGTTTTTTGTTTCTTTCCTACGAGTCAGCAAAAGCACTGGATGATAAGACGAGGTCCTGCAGTTGCATCCAACAAGACCATGCTCAACTTTGTGCAGTCACATTAACAGTAACACTTCAGACATGTTGCCATCCCTTAGGACAACTAACCTGATGCTTTTCACTCAACTAAGAGTCGATCAAGCTTTCTATCCTCCCCAGACTCTGATAAAAGGACAGCAATTAGTTAAAGAGTTTATTCAAAAATAGAAATTTTGTGTTACAATACATACACTATTATTCAAAAGTTTGGTTTCAGTATTTATTTAAAGAAATTAATACTTTTATTTAGCAAGGACGTTTTAAATGGATAAAAAGTGATAGTAAAGACTTACAGTGTTAGAAAAGATTTCTATTTTTAATAAATCCTTTTCTTTTTCACTTTTTAATCATCAAAGAATCCAAGAAAAAAGTGTCACAGGTTCCTGAAAAATATTAAGCAGCACAACAGTTTAAACACTGATAAATCAGAATATTATAATGATTTCTGAAGGATCATGTGACACTTAGCCTGGATTCATGGCTGATGAAAATTCAGTGCTGTCACAGAAATAGATACTTTTTTTTAAGTATATTAAAATAGGAAACCAATAATAGTAATTGCAATAATATTTCACAATATTAAATTTTTTCTGTATTTTTTGATCAAATAAATACAGCCTTGATTAGCATAAGTCTCCATTATAAATATATACTATACATAATATATTGATAATAATATTTTTTTATAAAACAATAATATTGTAAAAAATTAACCATATTTACTATAGACAGACAGGTACTCTCACTTTTTATTTTTAATTTGTTTGACAAAAATGTATTCATTTGTTTTATAAAAAAATATTTAGCATATTTTTCGGCGTAATAACACTATTTAACAATGAATATAAAAAGACGTATTGTATAGGAAGAAAAAAAAAGTCCATAAAGGCATATATCATAATCCACTGCCATGCAAGCATCCCAATTAATCATTTAAACTAATGATCAATAAAAGAAGATGTGATTATTCCTAGAATAATCAAAATCATTGATCAATTGTGGCATATTGTGGTCAAATATTTTTGTAATGACTGTTAAACTGTATAATTGACATGTTTCATGTTTCTTGTATCATGTCTTTCTTCTCACATAATCAGATGAAATCATTGACTAAATAGCCACATAATAAGCAGGGTAAATGTACAATCAGTGGATCATTGTCATCAAATAAACCCCTTCAGGTTGATACAAGACCCTCCTTACCAGATCATGTGGGTTTATTGCAATAGATCAGAAGTCAAGAGTATGAAATGACACACAAGTACACACCGATACACTCACACTCCACTTTAAAGGTCTCTAGCTTTGTACACTATTGATTAAAAAAAAGCTGGTCAATATACATCATCCTCTGAAGGATTATATTCTTATCTAAAATGACATTCAATAAAGTATGACCACAGAAACACGACTGGAGTGCCTCCTGGTCTGGAAAAAAGGAAACGTTTTATTGGAATTAAGATCAGTGTCGAGATTAAGAGGAGAAACAGCAGTATGATTCCTGTTGAAGCCGATATTGCACTTTGTGTTATTATTTTTTTCTCGTTTCTAACATGTGGAGCAACAAAAACAGGGCTGCGGCTCACAGAACAGCACCTGTGCTCCTGCAAAAGCTTTTAGTACAGCTGAGATGTGTAGATCAGCGGCCTTTAAAAAACTCGTTGGACTTAAGCCCCCTGGGGGGGACGCTTAAAATGAGTGAATCTCAATGCGTTATATAACAAACATCAATCAAGTGGCGTCTGCATAACCGAACTCTAACTAAATTCACTTTTCAGAGCCATTTTTGCAATGACTTTTAACCAACTGGTGTCAAGCCCTGCATCAGAATCTGTGTACCTGCTACAAAGTATGCAAAAAGCAGTATGTCAAATGCCAAAGGATACTTTGTATTCATCATGATACTGGAGGTGAACAATACCCGGATGACTTACAACATCCGCTGGGATTCTGAATTGTGCAGCCATACTTTAATATCCCACACTGTAAAAAATGTATTTTCAAAGTTGTAAATAAAACAAACATTATGAGTACATTTGGAGTAATACATCAACGAAACGTTCGCTTCTTCAAACTTGTTTCATTCAATGTTTTTGTTTTTTTACTTGTAGCAATTTCTTGGCAATTAGCAATATCTGAGTGAAATTTTTTTCTACATCAATATTTTTCAGGTGGGGCACAATGCATGTCTGACAACCAAAAAATATATTTTTTTGGTCATTTTTTTGTTGTCATTTTGAATATTAATTGTTCTTAAACTTATTTTGGTGAAATGTGTAGTCTTCTATCTATACAATAAATTCCAACGGGTTCATATTTTTACCCTAATGTGATGCTTTAAGTTGATTGATATAAATATGATATACTATAAATAATATTTTGCTTTTTTATATTTAAGTCAATTAACAAACATCATCGCACACCAGGTAATAGATAGGTGAGGAAAAAAGACAAAAAGATAAGAAAAATAGGAAACAAAACAAAATCCCACACACTATACCAATACTTGCAAAAGTATAAACATTTTTAATTTATTGACAACTTTTCCGTCTCATGACATTCATCAGGTGTATTAAAACATCTGATATTTACATTTTTCATATTTAAAAAAAAATTCACATTGACCTGCTTTAGCTTTTCAGAGCAAAACTTGTATTGTAGCACTTCTGTCTCCTTAGGATAAATCACCGGTGTTGTAGCACTTCTCATCTATAAGTGACTTCGGATAAAAGCATTCGCTAAATGAATAAAAGTTAATAAAACGCACAGATACTGAGTACAATTTTTGTGCAGAATTACAAAAAGGACAAACTGTCCTACTCGTGTTCTTTGCATGAGAGAGGCCAGCGTGACATGCTGTCTGTCTGCAGTAATTTTATTAAAGCAGGCTGGATAACATGCAATCATTTGTGCTGCCTAATTAAGCGACTCTCCTCCCCTTTGTTACGCCCACCAATTACAAAGAGCTCATTTGCATACCTGGGGGACACATGTAGGAGGAAACTCAAATTAAGCTCTCAAACTCATTCAAAACTCAACGTCCCGTTGGTCAACGCTTAAAATAAAACAGATGTTTGTTGTTAAGCCCTGTGGTATTAACCTAATTCTGTTCTTCTCCTAATTGAACTCTCTTTAAATACCATCCGAATCACAAACTTAGACTGCTTTCAGAATGGAAACTATGTACCACTTTCTATGTTTTCCTCATGCAATGATAAATGCTTCAAATAGCAGTATGAAACATTAATAGTCACATGACCTCATTAGATTTTATGTCTAATTCAATGAGTAAAATATGGGTTTGGATTTCTAATTCCGTTTTAGAATACAAAAATGTCTTTTGGCAGCCTGGTCTAATGATTTAACAAACTGATAAAATGTTAAAACTGCAGCTGATACTTCTGGTTTATTCATCACACTGGAAATGGAAAGTCAAGTTTAGTGCATTGTATTGTGGGGTACATTCATATCTCATAAAGTGTGCTCTGTGTACTGTACATTTTGGGAAATATCGCCGATCTTATGGGTATCTTTGATCTTCAGTGAACCGTGTGCTTACTGTTTAGTGCATAGTAGTACAGTATGTAATACTAAACATACATGTTGCCTTTAAATTGAATGTTATTAACCCATAAAACTTCAGAAATTAATCAAATTTATCAATGCAAATAAATCAGCAATGCCTACCAAACATCCCTTCTGTATGGAAGCGTGTTTTTGCCACACGTTAAAAAAAGGAATGGTTTCTTGCAATTCTGAGATAAAAGCCACAATTTCAAGATATAAACTCAAAATTCTGCCTGTTTTATTTTGCAATTTGAGTTGCAAAAGTTATATCTTGAAAATCAGGTGATTTTTTTTCTCAGAATTCTTATTTTCATCTTGCATCATTTTTTCTCTGAATTCTGAGTTTATATTTCACTTTTTTTTCTATGAATTGTTTGTTGTGAGTTTATATCTTGAAATTCTGAGATTATAACTATAACTATGAGATTTATTTATTTACCGTGGTGGAAACAAGCTTTCCTACTTTTGACTTGAATTATGTAAACATAATGTAATAAAATATCATTTTTATAAGTAAAAGTGTTGGAAATGTGACATCAGTCTAATAAACCACACCAATGAGTCAACACTTTCAGTGAGAGAGCACTAAGCATTACATAACTTGTTTCATATGTGATTTAAAAATGCTTTTCATGAAAAAAACATCACTCTCTGTGCCACTAAATTCAAAACAGATATATTTTTCCTCAGCTGTTTGACAGATGATAGATGTGATAAACACATTCTGCTTTCACTTACAAAAAGGACAAATGTGGCATTAAAATTTCTAGCAATTTACTGAGAAACAAAAAACCAACACAGTAATATCAGCCTCACCACCTTAAACACACACATACAGACTGTCAGAGCACTCAGAATCAGTGTCTTTAAGGAGAGAGAGCGACGAAGTAACCACACACACACACACACACACACAACACACACAACTTTGGGTGTGTTCAAATTGGATGATGTATGCAGGATTGAGTCCATGCTGGAGGGGCGTCAAAAAGCAATCAACGTTCCATCTCTGATGAGTCCGGCGACAGCGTGATTCACATCGAGGATGGAAAGCTGATGTGCTGGCCGAGACGAAGGCCAATGTTCCCTGTCAGCCCCCTCCTCCCCCCAGCCCCCCTCCGAAATGCCACACAATCACCAGAGATTAGACATGCATCTCAACTCCAAAGCCACAGAACAAAAAAAAAAAAAAACTGAGGATATAATTTGTGTCCTGATTATGATAGACTCTTTTATTCCACTTCTCGACACAGCTGCGGAGAGAGCTGACGTTGAGGAGTGTTACCATTGACTTACAAATGTCAAAATATGGAAAAAATGCACCCAGCTTAACCACAGAATAAGAATGACTGCCAAAGCGCCGTGAAATGGATGCGAGAGTCTGAAAAGACGTCGTACTCGTTTTAGCTTCTCTTCTCAGTGTGCTTTCAAGCACAGATCTAGATGTTTAGATGATTATGAAATACAACACCATTACGAACAACATCACAAACAAATCAGTGAGTGTGTGCATAAGGAGAAACAAAAAAAACCTGTCATTTTGTAAACTGTACAGTTACACAGCAAGCGCTTTAAACCATTTCGGCTTAGTTATTAGTAACTAGCCTACACAGAAATTATGGAGTCCTATGGGGGTCACACTAGACTTTCAAGAGAAAAGTATGGAAGCTTGTTTCCGCCACAGAAAAAAAAAGGTAATTGCAACATTTTATCTCACAATTCTGTCTTTTCCACCATAACACTGAGTGTGAGATATAAAGTCAGAATTGTGAGAAATTAACTCAGAATTGCAAGATTTAAATGAAGAACTGTAAGTTTATGCATTGTGAGATATGAACAATTCTGAGAAGAAAAGTCCGAATTGCGAGATTAACTCGCTATTGCAAGAAAAACTATTTTTGCATTATGCAGTACAGTCCAAACTATAAAGTGATATATCTATCAAAGTGTGCAGTACATAACAGAGCACCTTGCTTGAAAAACGATTTCCCGTAAAGCCTCATAATGCATAATGCACTTATCTTGACCATATCCAATGTGTTGATTGTAATTTTGTCTTTAAAATTCCTTTTTTGTGGTAGTTTTATAGCATCACTGTTGAAAAGTAATTGGGCCTAGCTGGTGGATATACTTATTGTAGAGTTAACGAAAGTTATTACATGCATTGTAAAATAAGCAGATTTCATAACAAATGTCAGTAGACTGGGAAGATTTTAAAAATGAGCAATTCATTGATAAATTTGTACAACCCTTGTACAACAGAACACAATGACCGCAGTGCTGAAAAGAGGCAGAGCTACATAAGGTCTAAAAAACTGCAAAATTTTGAACTTGTTTTAATCTCATTTGCTCAGACTGCTAAAAAGTTAAGACATTTATACCGAAAATTTGATTAGAAGCACAAAAGATGAATTAAATCAATGATTAATTAAATTTAACAATAAATGACCTTACTGAATTAGAATTAAACAGCAATCACGAGACAAAAAAAAGCGAGATACTACTGGCAAAATTTTTTTAATATTGGGCAAAAGGGTTGACATCAAATTACAGTAAGTTATTGAACATTCTAATTAACAAATGAAACATAAAAGTGAAATATATGAGTATTAACAAATAAAATGTATTAAATGTCATGTAGCCCTCAAGCATTTCTCAGTTAAGTACATAGAGATCAAGTCTGTACCTGCTGATACTGATACAGACACTGATATTGTTACATTTGGTAGCAAATTACAGGCACTTCTGATATCTAAACTAGGCAGTATACAGTACACACTGTGTGTAGCAAGGGCTAGTACACCATTCCAAACATAACCTCAATCACTCTTTCCGTTTCCTTTCTATCCTCTGTCACTCAACTATCTCTCTCTCTCTCAGGCTTTGGCAGTAGAGATTGGTCTCTGAACTCAACTTAGACACAGAGTTGGGGGATTTTACAGATGGTCGGGAAGAGGCTTTAGCATTTGAGGAGAGGAGAGCAGAACCCGATTTCACACTGGTGTAAGTGTATGTGTGTGTGTGTGTGTGTGTGTGTGAGAAAGAAGGCCACCTCTAATCACTGACTGAAGAGAAGGCTGCAGAATCCTGCTGCCCAGCACTGCCCACAATCCTGGCTGCTTCTACAAAGCCATACATGGTGCATTAGAGGCCCGGGCTGAAGGACTCTCTGCTGATATGCCGATAGGTGCTGAACAAAGAGTCCAGAGGGAACCGCACGGACCCACACACGCCTGAACACCAGAGACACATGCAATAACACGCTGAGGCCTATTCATTGTGAACACGCGGCCGTTGACCCGTTCACACCTCAGATCCAGATCAGCACGCTTCCACGCTAAAGGCCTGGTCACACTTCCATTCAAATGCATGCGAAAGCAGAACCATATGGACTATTTTTCTTTTTTTTTGACCTCACAGACCAGGATAGCTGTTAGTGAGGGGCTTGTATGTTCCCATATTCCCTTCAGACTTTAAAGTCTGTTATGACCACACCTGGGACGTCTATAATACCTGGAGAAATCAGTCCGTCAGCATTCCCATTTATCTCAAAGTCAGTCACTTGGTCCTTCCAGATTATTATATTATTAGGGATGTACAATATATCAGTGGTCATATCAGTTGATAAGTGATATTTTTAAGCCGATAAAAATCCTACAATATTTATAGTTGGCCTAAAAATATTGAAAAACAAAATAAAATAAAAATGTACGATTTTTTTCTCATATCAGTTACATTTGTGAAAGTTAAATTTTTATTTAACTGTAATAAAAATAAAGGTTATTTTGTTTAATTTGCTTCAAAATATAATATAATATTAAAATATAAAAACAATACTGCAAAACAATTAGTTTTATTCAAAATATTGGAATATGTTTTACAGCCTTTCTACTTCATGTTTAATATAATGTGCTTCTTACCATAATTATGGTCAATTAAATTGTACTAACAATTTCTGAATAACAATTTTTGTAGACCATTTGCCAAAATGTCCTTATTGGTGCATTACTAAATATTGTATAATAAGTAATATATTGCAAAAATATCGTAAAAATACACGATTACACATAAATGGCCATCAATAGAGAACCAGCCAAACCTTGACTACTTAAATTGCAGTTAGGCCATATCATTATAGGTAACGGGGTAAGGATACTGAAATAAGGGTTTCCCATGTTTCTATCAGAAGTCACAGTCACAAAAGAGGTATAGGTAAGAAAAAAAAAACTCTTAACTCTTTTTGACACAGATAGACGTGAGCAATCTTCTCAGTGGAGCCGTTTTGTTTGGAGATAATGTGGTGAAAGTAATTTTACTACATTCATTAAAGTCCTTTCAAATGTACATTTCTGACCACCAGCTAATCTTCAGGAAAGCATGAGAAATGAATAGACACGGAGATCATTATGATTAAACCGTCTATGAACCTGCCAGGACAAGTCCTTGATTTTAGTCCTTTCAAACAATCGATGGTGCATTACATTCACACATTACTGCACACACAAACCCTCCCATATCGCGATCAGAACGGGTTTCTGTCCTCCATTTGAAGTGCAGAGGTTCAGGTTGATGCTCAAAAAAATTCAGCTTGAGTTTCTCTTCATTGACACATTAATTTTTCCTTTTTTCTAAAAGATTTCTAAGGAGAGAAACAATTCTGGTTCTGATTCCACATTTCTGGTTCCTTAAATAGTTCCTTTAGCACAAAAGGTCCTTTACATTTGCATACTTACTTTCTTGTGTCAACCTCAAGCCATAAGTACACAAACACAGCAACTTGGTTCATTTTTAGTTGAATATGACAAAAGTAATGATTGGCTTTCAGTGATTCATTCAATTAGTGAGACATTAGACAAATTTAAATGGAGTTCAACACTGATTTGCGAGTCATTTTGACTCGTTCATTAAAAAGAAGAGTTGCTTCTAAACCTGACTAAGAAAGATAATACATTTTACGTATTTTACATCAGTTTAAAGTTAATTGATCAACTTAAGGAGTAAAGCAGCATACACTATTCTCAAAGCTAACAGACATTGGCAAAACTCATGTAAAAATTAAAAATGTAAATCACCTCAGCAGAAGCTGCCACACTTGACCACTGTGCTATGACTAGCTTCACGAGACCAGTGGGAGATGAGAGAGAAGACGACGAATATCTGTGACCTTTTTGTCCTTCACATTTGCCGAGCTTCAATCTGAGAGAGGGAATCAAACGCACACTGATCCGAAACTCGCTGTCAAACGCAGAGCCAGACATCAATCAATCAGCACTTTCTTATTTTTTTGACTCTCTTATCATTTGACCCATGCGTTATCCTGTTTCAGTGGCTTACGAAAGTTGATGATGGTCAAATGTGCACCTCTGCAAATCCTAGCAAACATACACACACTTATACACAAATACACACTCTTATGCATAAGAAAAAACAGAGCAATACTCAATCCTTTTTTGAACTAGTATTCAACAAAATGTTGAGTTTTTACATTTTTCTCTGATCCCTAGCTGACTTTATTTAGAAAATAATATAGAATAAATATTTTATTATTATTAAGATTGAAAGTCATACAGGTTTATAACAACATGAGGGTGAGTAAATGATGACAAAATTATAATTTGTGTGTGAACTTTCCATTTAAAGTCAAATCATGGCTCACATTCTTTGTGTACTGACACATAAGAACGCAAAAGGACAGATATGTGTGAATCAGAGGATAAAACAGAGTTTTACAGAACTCTGTCATGACAAACCTCAGATGTAGCCCTGTCAAATCAATGCACAGCTTTACCCTTAAAGCCTTAACATGTTCTGGAGGTTTACTTCTTATTTCTTACTTATCTGACATAAGTTGTTGATCTGTTTATTTTCCAGAGCTTTGTCTCCAGTGATTTTCCAGCCAGTCTGAAACATGATGTCCGCTTTATATTACAAGCTTGAGGAAATGCTGATGTACAAATTGAAGTGAAAGGCCTGATGTTTAATCCTCCCCAGCACCTTTTCCTTAATGATGTTTCCCAAGAAATGCCAGAGAAATGCCCAAACCCCTCCATCAGATATAAACGAGCTGCACTAATTCCTGCCAGAAACTCACACTTCAATATTTCTGTCATCAGCTTAAGGTCAGTGTGTAGGAAAAATATATTTCCTGTAAAGGATCTTAACACAAGCAAAAAACTAATATCATCATTATCATCATGAGCTCATGAAGTGAGTTTGAGTGCAAAGGAACAGGAAATCACAAAAATTAGATCTCCTTAAAATCTCACTTATTTCTCCTAGACAAAAAAAGAAATTAAATTGAATGCAAAAAAAGAATTTTCTATTGAGAAAAAGACTTGATTACTCTCACGTTTCCTCAAGAGTTTCGAATGAGATCTCAAATTCAACCAAGGCAGAAATTGGTAAATAAATACATAAACAAACAAACAAATGAAATTAGTAAGAAAATAAATAGGTAAATGAAAAATAAATAAAAAAATACACAAATCAAAAGAAGTAAAAACAAACAAAATGTAAATTTAACATCTCAGTTGCTTCTTTAAGACACCAGTGACATTAACTGGAGGAGAACGTTTTTCCTCCCAAGAAAAAGACCAGAGTGCATTTTAATTTAGGCAATCTTTACAAGAAATCTCAATCTGTGCTCAGATTTCTCAAGATATCAAGTCTGCAATTGAAAGTCAAATACCTCTCAATATGAATGCAAACATTTCTCATAAAATACAAATTTGAAACTTCAATTCAACAAAACTGAGAAGTGCATTAAAGAAAAATATATTTTTATAGCTATAAGTTTATATTTAAAACAAAACAACCAAGAACTCAATTATGTCTCATGAGCTCTGAAAAAACAGCAACCGTCCTCTGGGCTCCTGGATCTCTTTCTGAAACGGATACTGGCTAAAGTCTCCTTCATTCTGGGAAGCACTGGAGTGTGTGTTTGTGTTCATCTCCGTGTCTCTCACACACACACACACAAACACGCTTAACACAAGTCAATATCCATATTCATTACATGCTAAGATTTCCGCTGATAACATTTTGGCGGGCAGATTGGCCGTCTAACCCGTGAAACACACTTAATTGAGCCGTATCTCCATGGCGGTGATGTTCGGAGCCAAGGTGAAGGAGACGTGTGAGTGAAATGAGTGAATTCATGATGTGGCCCCCTTCACTCTCTCTCCGTTTCTCCTTTTGGCAGGGGCCAAATAGAGACTAATAAATGAAGGATTGTGTCCCCCAGGCAGGAGTAGGGGGGGGGGGGGACGCAGGTGTCTGTGTGTTAGGCTCCCAGGGGGGCTACTCTGAGCCTGATGAGGTATATAACCATGCTGGAAGCAAACCGCAAACTGGGCTGCAACTGGGACCTCTAGGAGAACAAGTGGGAAAGAAGTTGCTGTACTCTGCAGACGGTACTAGTACTGGGGCCTAACTAACTAAAAGTTCACTACAGGATATATATGTTATATTTCCTACTCATTATTGATCATTATGTTTTCAACCGAGTTTTTAAGTCCCATAGTTTTTATTTTTTATATATTTTAATGCTTGGTTTCTATATCTTTTTATTTCTGTGTAATTCTAATCATTTGTTTTTCTGGTCAACTAAATGGTCTGACTTTAAAAACAATTATAAGAATGTCATTTATATACATAAAAAAAATATTTTATATATTTACATAAAATATTTAAATATAGATAACATTTCAAATTAATTAACAAAAAAATTTGATTAATTCTAATTTATATAAAGTTAATACTAATAAATGGAATATATAATACAATAAGTGATCTTCAAACAATTAATGTGATTAATCACATCCAAAATAAAAGTTTTGGTTTACACAATATATATGTGTATACTGTGCATATTTATTATGTATATATAAATAAAAACACATGCATGTATATATTTAAGAAAATATGTTATGTTTATATATATATATATATATTTATAATATAGAAATATAAATATATAAATGCATAAACATGTAAATATTTTCAAAATACATATACTGTATGTGTGTGTATTTCTATATACATAATTAATATACACAGTACACACACATATATATATAACAAAAACTTATTTTGGATGCGATTAATCGCTATTAATCGTTTGACTGCACTAAATACAATGCGACATAAAAAAGTGATTTTATAAGAATATTTTGTGTATTGAAATATATTTTTATCTGATAATCATAGCTTTATTTAGTTATAAAAGTCCCTATTTCAAGTTTTAAGACCCTTCATCCAATGGAAAAAATGTATTGCTCAGAGGATAAAAAAAAAAATCCCTAAAATAAAATAAAAAAATACACAAAAATTGTTGACATATAAAGGAAGAGGTTAGAGATCAAAACATTGATAGCATATATCAGATCATTTGTTATTGAAATTATCTGAGGAAAAACTCTTAATAATAAACTTTATCATCTCAGTTAATCTGAAAAAAGTTTGAGATCTTTTCTATAGAGGAAATTCTAGAGGACACACATGAGATTACTGGGTCTTTTTCTCATTGGTGTCTTAAAGAAACAATTGAGATGTAAAAGAGATCTCATTTGTGATTTTTTCTTTCCTGAGGGCAGTATCAGACTTTAAATACTGTTGATCCATCCTTCCATTTCTGTCTTGATCAGAATGCAGGCCAGAGAGAGTAAGGAGACAGACAGAGCAGAAAGGGCCCAATCGATGATCTGAGAGTCTAAACTAGATTTCTAAGCAGTTTGCCACTCTCGGCAGCAAGATAAGATAAACTTTCTTTGACCTGAGCGATGAAGTTGCCATGGCGATCAGGGAGTACACTTTCCCTATTGATATTGCGCTGATGTAACAACAAATAGAACCAGATTGCGTGGCCGATAGCGCTGATTAATTAATACCAATATTGATCTGTACAAGCAAGACACAAGGCTATTAACTCTAAGGCTGAAAGTCAATTGTTACCTGGAGCTCAATAGACTGATCACTGATATCTCAGCCAAATAAACTAAACAACAGACGACACAGATTAGTCAAATACAATTTCTGCGATTTGATCTTGTTAGGTCCTTCAAGACAGAGTCAAAGGAAAAAGTTGACTTAAAGGGACAGTTCACACAAAAAACATTTACTCACCCTCATGTTGAACACAAAAGAGGAAACCAATCAAAAAGTACTATAAAGGCAGTTAAAATAACTCAAATTAGTCATTCAGACTATATAATACACCACTCCGCAAAAGTTTTTTGAAAATGCTCACCAAAGCTGTATTTATTTGATCAAAAATATGGTAAAAATGTTAATGTTGTGAAATATTATTAGAATTTGAAATAGCTGTTTTCTAAATGAATATATTTTAAAATGCAATTTATTCCTGTGATGGAAAGCTGGATTTTCCATTACTCCAGTCTTCAGTGTCACATGATCCATCAGAAAAAATGCTGATTTGCTGCTCATGAAAGATTTCTTATTATTATCAATGTTGAAAACAGCTGTGCTGCTTAATATTTGTGTGGAAACTTTGATATATTTTATAAAGGATTCTTTGATGAACAGACGGCTCAAAGAACAGCAATTATTTGAAATATTTTTGTAGCAATATAAAAGTCTTTGCTATCACGTTTGATCCACTTAGTTTTTAATTTTTAACAATTTGTATAATTTAATTTTTAATTAGAGACACAATTTTCATTTTTGTGTAAACTATTCCTTTCATCAACTGTGAAGAAATTACTGAATGATTAACAACTACCAGGCTTGTGAGAATTAATGGATTCAGATTTGAAACTAATGTGAATCTGAAGTGACAACCGTAAATTGATGAGTTGCTCTCTTGAGATGAACATATTGTTTACAGTGTTTCTTTCTGCACAAATATCAGAGCAAAGAAAGGCAAACTGTCAGCTCTGGAATCATCTGTGAGGAATTCAGGAAAAAGGAAGATAAAGAGGAAACTTCGGCAGGAAATGGCCTCCACCTTTTAAAACCACTAACCCTGATGCATCATAGACTGTTTTCCAACACAGCGAGAGAAACAGACAGACAAACTGACAGCGAGAAAGGAAAGGAAACGGGGAATTTTTAGGAGAAAGGATGGACCAGAGACAGAAATGACTGCATTCTTCTTCTCTAATGATGGATGTGCAAACTCTTCACACACATCTGTATTTTCCTCCCAGGAAACGCAAACGGACACTCTACATGCACACTCACTTAGTGGAACTACAACTGTGACGCTTAAATAAAAACACAACATCAATTCATTTCTCCGGTAACCAGTGATAATAACAAGACATGAAAAATACACTACACAAGTATGTAAATGCAAATGCTTCTAGCTGCACAAGCTCAATTGTGTGTATTGTTGCATTTGGAAATGGGTCTTATTGTAATTCATATTGCAACCCAAGTTTTCATTTTCAACACTGATGCAAAGGTGGTTCTATTGCAAACATTAACTGTTCTTTTATAGCCAGTATTGTCTTTCAGGTCAACTGTGTGTGTGTGTGTGTGTGTGTGTGTGTGTGTATATATATAGTGGCATGCGAAAGTTTGGGAACTTTATCATCATATGTAAAAGATTTGGGAAAAGTTTGGGAAGTTATCATATATATATTAGGCTTGCCGCGATAGACGGTGCTGACGGTGATTACTCCACCCCCCCCAGGTGTTAAGCGGGGTTATGTCACTGCCCCAGCGGGCAAAGACACCCAACCGTCGTTCGATTTGTTATAGTAATTAAAAAATATTTAGTTCAGTAAAAGAAACCCAGGACACTGACATAAAAAGAACGCGGCTGCCTCTTGCCAGCGTGCCGAACGGCAGCGCCATCCATGTCAGATTATTTTAATTTTTCCCTCCAGTGAGGAGGAGTGAGTCGAGCTGGACTGACAAGAAGAGTGTGGGTGAGGTGAGACAGACAAGACGAAACTTGCGGATGATTTAGTTTCCGAAAATAGCTGCACAACGGCCTGTTTGGCAATATTTGGATTTGAAAAGCTGTGACTTTGCGTTTATCTCAAGATGATTTTGGAAGTTTTTAACCTTCGTTCTTCTAAATTGGTTCCACATTTTTTGCTGATTTTTACTTTATTTAAACTTGGTGTCATTTATTTATTTATTTTTACATCAAAGTGTATGCCGTGCCTCCAAGCTTTCTCACTCATTTTGCTAATAAACGTTCTACGTTTCTTATTTATTTGGTTATATATTATACGTTTACTTAGCCTATTTCCAGTTTTGAATACCTATTTAAACTTTATGTAAGTTATTTATTTTATATATAGTGTATTTTTATTAGTTTTGTTAATAAAAGTTCTATTTTTATATATAGGCTAAAGTGAGTTTGAAGTTGTATTTTGTTGCATTCAAGCAATTGACGCCGCTAATTTGAAAGTGAAAGTAAAATGCGCACGCCGCTTTTAAAAGCGAAGGAAAGTGAGGAAAAGAGGGGAAATTCAAACGAACAATTGCTTTATGACGAATTGCCGCTATATGAAAGTGAAAGTAAAATGAGCAGGCAGATTTTAAGCTATTTAAAAGCGATGGAAAGCAAGGAAAAGAGGGAACGCCCACGCCCCCCCCCCCCCCGCCCCCACGGTGTAGTTACGGTGTTGTCACACGTCAATTTATCCGGTGGGAAAATCACAATCACAACCTAATATATATAGAAAACACTGTTCTCAGAAACAGTGTTTTTTATTTTATATGAACAACATGGTAAACATCCAGTTTTGAACAAGAAAGAAAACTAATAAAAGAAGGGTATATCAACAGTTCAACAGTCCATGTGTGCCAAATATCATACTATATATATAAAAAAATGGAAAAGCCTTGAATCTCTATTTTTGATTTTTTTTTTTATTACTTTGATATTTTATTATGTACTGAATTGGTAACATTGGAACTGTTGATATACCCTTTTTTATTAGTTTTCTTGTGGTCTCAACGGCTGTTACCATGTTGTATTAAAAAACAACTCTTTGCTTTACGTTTTTTTTTGTAAATCCGACAGTATAAACTATTGGTTTCAAAAAAATTTTTTTACAAATTTATGTCTATTTTGAAATGTGCTAGAAATTGTGAGGTTTCAGAGCAGCTACTAGCTAGTTAAACTCAATATTTACAGCTAGTTTTATGATTGTCACACCCAGTGTAACGGTACAGACACTCGAATGTAACTCGCCAGTTTAAGTATTTAGGTTTGGTATAGTATAGCAATGCAAGAAAGTATTCAGAATCAGTCAAATGGCTCCTTCAGCTTAGACGAGGCAAAACAACACAAGCTGTAATTGGCAGCCAACAGATGTTGAAAAGGAAAGTTGGCATCCAGCAGCCATTCGTCATGAGACAAATCTATGAGGAACACAAAAAATCTGCACACTTTCATCAGTGGAATCTACCAAAGAAAGGTCTCAAGTATGAGAAAGTCATCTCAGAGGAGTTTCATTATTACCACAACAACTTTCTCCTCCAAAACCATTGGATGCTTGAGCTGATACACACACAAGAACACAACACACACACAGACTTGCAGTGTCAAAAATTTCCCTGATGATGAAACACACCGAGCAGACCGCAGACATAAATATGTAAGCTCCATATACATTCAATAATTTGATCAAATAAAAAAGCATAAAAATAGAACAGAATATAGTAAACCGACTGACTGGTAAACCACACAATTCAAGCCACACAAACCATCCGTTTCATCTCCAACATAAACATATCCATGCACACACACACTGACATGTTGGCAGCCAAATCAGCAAACACTCTCACTGCACCATTATAAGTTGAGACTGTGATAAACCCCGTCCAGAGATAGACGTGTCACCTGATAGGCCTGACGGAGCTCTCGTATGACATCATCATCTAGTGGGCGGAGCCGAGATGATAATCACACACTTATTATGAAGTCATACTAAAAGTCGATTATACACACATTCACAAAGAGCAACAACAAACCTCCACCCGAGATCTCTGACTACCATTTTCCAGCACCGAATGCTTGCAAATCCTCCATATACTTCAGTTTGAGCATAATAATAATAATTTGGATCGGCTATGGAACTCAAAAAAGACACTTTAAAAGTAGCTATTTCAGTCAGACGTGTCTCCTTTGTCAACTGTCAGCTGAAAATTGAGTGGTTTGAAACAAAACTGCACTTGACTGTGCTGTTGAACCACTAGTGGTTAGAATTAGTTTATCTAGCAAATATCCTACCTAAACAGCATGTTACTACTGCTCATTTGCATAAAGTGACATCACCAGTAGTTTGTTTGAAACGAATGACTTTAGGTCGCTACAAACTGCGAACAAACAAATTACTGTTGGTCATTTAACATGCCTGTTGTGAAACAACTGTCAAATATTAAATGTCTTTTGTACATCTTACCTCATACTAACCATTAAAACCTGAAGCGGCGCGCTGGAATTCATGTTCTGTTTCTGTGAACAGTGAAAGCCCGCCTTCTTTGATTTGATTGGCCATCTCAATTTTTACATTGACGTGCACTGTGAGATCGCTGAAGAAGACCAGGCTAAAACTGTAACTTTCCGTCATCCAAATAACAAACAGGCTGGAAGTGCAGGAGAGCAGCATCAAGAATATCAAATATCAGGAGAAGCAATTGGGCCAAGGTCATGGGTTTGAATCCCAGGGAGTGGATGAAGTGATAAAATGCATACCTTAAATGCAATTAAAGCCGGTTTGAATAAAAAAAGCATCTGCCGAATTCATAAATCAGAATCTGAATCAATTTTTAAAAGTTACATTTTTAGGCTGGACGGCCTCAGCGATCTCACAGTGCTCATCAATGTCAAAATTATTGAGATGGCCAATCAAATTATAGACGGTGGGCTTGTGAAGAGATGAGAGGAAAGTTGTAATGAGATTTCATAGGCAGGAAGTAAACAGCAAGGCAGCTCACTAGCTTTTGAAAGAGAGCTGAAAGAAAAACCGTACAGTTTAGCATCCCACAAAGCAAAGTGACGTTTAGAAGCGCACAGACCTGCAGCGAGCGTAAACAGATGGAGAGAGGCCTTACCCATCAACCCGCCTGCTCTCCAAGCCCACACGTGCAACTCGAGAGGCTATTTTACAGACAAATTACACCACGGGGCACGCTTTCCATTCGCCAACCCTTGTATCTGGCCTGCCTATTAAAGCGCTACCAGGCATTCCTCAGCACAGACTGAGACATCACGCTCTCCTGCGAAGCTAATCGTGCTTCATCCCTAACACATCAGCGATATTTTCATCTCTTCCTGTCATAAATTTTCATTGGCCCTGGCTCGGCCCGGTTAACAATCGGGCCAATTTATTGGCATATTGGCATGAGGTGATAAGGGCTAAAAACAACAGCAGCGAGCAGCCGCTCATGGAGATGAGCTGATAACGCACATATGAGCTCCCATACAAAACATCTCAACCTTCATCACCTCTCTATCAAACTCTTATTACGATGAGAAGAACTGAAAGAGGAGAGGGTGAGAGGGGTCTTCGATTCGCAACTGGGGGCGGGGACCAAAACCAACACAAAATAAATATTAATAAAAAATGGAATCAGATGTAACGTTTCAGGGCCAAAAAACAAGAAGGAGAAATACATAATTTATCACTGCATTATCGGGATATCCAGGCAGCCTAATCAAGGAGCAGTGGATGACTATTTTTGCCTTATCATCCAAAGTGGTGGAAACGGAGAGGGAATTATCAGCCGGGCTGCAGATTGCTGGGTTGGAATTTTAATGGTAATAATCGCAGCTCTGATGGTATATCTCCCTGCCTTATCTTTCCCATTATCTGGTCCTATCTCACAGGCATCGGTGCAAATTAATGGTGCTTTTTCAGCACGGCCTTTTTATCATTGCTCAGAGAGCACCCAAGGGGAGAGAATAAGCAAAATATTAAAATACTGCATAAATCACAATTTTAGATAACCGACCAACGTATGGCGGTGGAGGTACGGTGCCCAACAACCTTTTTGTCCTTTAGAATGACTCTCGGTCTCTCTGTGCACTGGATCAGACGGTCTCGTCTTCTCTCTTCCTCTTCCTGAAGTGCCGGAGAGAGGAACTACGGGCTCTGCGTGACCTTTCGGAGCCAGAGACAATACCCTGATATTATGAATACTCTAGTAACGGAGCTGTGAGAGCCATTAGATAACTCAGTTCCTGGACATCTCGGATGCATTTCAGAAGGAAATTGACGCAGATCGATTTGAATGCAAACGCCTCGGTCAACAGTTTAATGACTCGAGCTCATTTCGGGTATTCAGAAGCTGTCATGCTTGTCGAATGAGATAACAGACAGTACCACATCAAACAAAATATGCAAAGATTGCTTTGCACTGACTGAAAGCCTTCAAACATATTTGTATTTACTGTACTGCATACTAGTACAGTCAAACAATATTTGCTCTGACAGAATACATCTCAGTGTGTCACCCAAGTGACAGGATGGTCAAAATAAAACATTTTCAAAGGAATACAGTTTGTTTGTTTTTTAAGTTAAATTGAACTTTATGTACATGAGCTCAACGGAAGCACGAATGATCTCATGCACACACACACACACATATTCAAACAGAAACATTTCATTTCACTAGTACAAACACATACAAATATCGAGCGGCGATAAAAAGACATATGGCTTTTAGAAGTGTGCAATCTCGCTTGATCCCTTCCCTTCTCTTTGGCTCAGTTTAACCTAAAAAAACAACATTTCACAACAGAAGAAGAAGATTCTTCGTCCTTCCTCCCCACGGTCCAAACACACACACACACACACACACACACACACACAGGTTGCTTCTAAAGGCCCTGACCAGCGATCGCACTTCGGCTCTTTCATTCACAAAAGATGAATGCAACAAAAGCCAGCCTATTTAATTATTGTATAAAAGACAGAGCTGCAATTTTACCGTCTGAACATTTCACTTCGTGAGGTGCTGAAAATATTCAGGTACAATATCATAACACTGTCCTAAAAATAGGCCCTGAAAAATGGAAATGCTCAAGCTACTGATGGTGTATATTTTATGAAACACATGATTTATTTAACTCTGTAGAGCTCTGCAGATTATTCTAGGCTGAGATGGCTCATATTTATTCAATATTACATTTATTTTAGACCACAGAAATACTTTTTTGGAAGAATGCATTTAAGGAATGCAACAACTAAATAAGTTTTGTTTTTACACATTTAGACGTTGCCTAAAAAAAGCAATTAATTCATTCATTATTTTTTTCTACATGCATTATCATAAATACACACACTATATTTCAGTCTTCATTAGCATGCATGAGAGATTCTGGGCGATTTATTTGTATTTTTTTTGACATCCAAAGCTGACTCTAAACAGACCCTTAAAACCTTTACAAGAAACGCTGGACGTAAATCTACAGTGACCTAAAAACTGAATGGCAATTCAGCTATCATAATTTTATACAGCTTGCCAAACAACAATAACGCTATAATAAAATGTAAAGAATCAAAACATGACATTGAAATGTGATAACCAATGTATTGCCTGTTAATCGTTGAAAACATCTTAACATGGTCAAATACAAAAAGACTGAAAGATGAAGACTCAAAACACCATTTACACCTTTTTAAAGAATCGTCTTCAAATCTAAAACTACTTTAAACTAAAACACTGAATCAGTTTATGAGATTCTCACTATACAGAATATAAAACTTTCAGCACTAAACAAACATGCATAACTATTACAAAAGCACTTCTAGAAAAAGAGTTGCATTTTATTTATTTATTTATTTGTCTGTTTGATAGCCAATAATAAACTTGCAATATGCATAAATAATCAATAAAAGCAAAAATGAAAACATAATAAGCAAGTCTTCAAATGTCACTATTATGAAAAACATCTCCTCATGCCTCAACAAATACAAAACAAGACTGACTGTAAACAGACCCTCCTGGGGCTTTGAAAGAATCAGTTTAACATCTAATTTATTCAGTTTCTGTGATCAACACTACATGAAACTTTAAGAATTAAATAGCCTAAGCGCGTGCATAAATATTATAGCCTACATAAGCAAAGAAGACACAACAAAACTAAATATGCAATAAGAATTAATAAGCGCAAAATGATAAACAAGTCTTAAAAAATGTTACATTCACCATATCACGCGAAAAACAAGCCTCGGTTAAATACAAAAACACCGTATCATCAAACAATATTTAAAGGAGGACTAAAAGAAGAACATTTGCATATGCTGCTACTATCAGTTGTCATAATAAACTGATCTTTCTCTATCTCCCTTTCATCCAACTTTACTCCGCTTGGCTTTAAAAGATATAATAGTAATAATAATAAACGGAGTAACTTACGCTTGATTTGCCGAGGGTTACTCTGCTTTCTGCGGGACATGTTGATCCGGATGATTATTGATTATTAATTATTATTATAGATTATTATGAGAGGTTATTATGGATCATCCAAGAGCCGAACGGGTCGCAGAAGGAATGAGGATTATTCACAGGCTCTTGCTCTCACACACGCGTCCCCCTCGCTCAGTGCGTGCGCACGAGTGTGTGTGTGTGTGTGTGTGTGTGTGTGCGCGCGGAGCTGCGGTCCGCTCGGACTGAAGGCGGAGGGGGAAGGCGTTTCGCGCTTTTGTTTGAACATGAAGTTTGATCCACCGCGGTCGCCGTACACACACAATCTCTCACATAGCCTATAATGCTGTTCAACTTCACTGTTCATGCGGACTATTGTTCCGAAAAGCGCTACATTCAGGCCAAATGTGTTCATTCTTTTTTTGGCCTTTTTGCATAAAAGTTATTTCAAAGGTTTGACAGATGGAAATCCCGAATAAAATACTTATTTACGTATTAATGACTACATTTATCGAGTATAAGGCGTTTCTATTACCTCACAGATGTCCTCAGAAGAGCGGTGAGAAGTGCCCGCGTTTTTCCTGCCAATCATTATGTGTGTTCAGGTTTTGTAAAGTCTGATTGGCTGCCATTCTTTGGAGGGCGGGGTTTTGGAACAGGTGTGGTCGAAGTTAGAAAGTCACATAACGCCTTTAAAGTCATCAACTGAAACGTTTAAGCATTACTTGAAATATCCTTGATTACTTGAAGTAATAAAAACAATGATATGGTATATATATATTATTATATATATATATATATATAATATATACGCTAGAGGCTCAGCTGACAAAAACAGCAAACCCCTTTTTTCCGAGCGCGTCGTGACGTCTGTTTACGGTATATTTACTGTCACACACTTAATTTATGATTTTCATAAACTTGAAAAACATGAAAATAATTGTTTAAATGCTTGAAATGAGTTTTGTTGAACTTAAAACGTTTTAATTAATTTTTAAAATCAAAGATAGATGCGTTTATGACAAATACAAATCGAATGTTTTATATATATATAGGGAGCGCAGGGCACAAAGTAACGCGGGGTAAATTATAACACACGTGGTTTAAATATTTCCAAACATGCTAGCATAACCAAATTTACTGTATTTACTAGTTGCCATATCAACACCATATAGAGAAAAAAAGTGTGCCAAAATTCAAAAGTCTTTTGAAGATACTGCTGAACATTTATTTTACCATAGTAAATTATATTTCTGGTTAAGTACATTTTTCATCTCAGTTTTTATTACTCATTTAAAATGAAACACATCTGCTATCATTTTAATCTGCAATCTGTTATTTATCAGTTTAAATTATTTTTTAATGCTTCGCTAACTATCAGAAGACACCAACCGATTTTAAATTCTAGTTGCGCAGATGGGGTATGTTGTAACACTGCGTTACAATGTGCTATTCTATGACATAGAGAACTGTAATTCATTGAATGAAAACCGAGAGAAGAAAAAAACATTATTTCAAGAAATGTAAAGCATTTTGGCTTGTTTATGTGGGTCGTCCCAAGCATGATTGCAATGTGTTCAAACTCCAAAATCAGGTTATTTTTAATTCTTAAAAGACGCCATTATTTTATTTGAAATAAATTATTATTTTATTTTATTGACAAAATATTTAATTTGTCTTGTATATTTTTTTTCATTCCATCAGATAAGATTTTAAGCTGTCATATACGGTCATGTTACAACGTGCCCCTCAGATGTTACAATTTACCCCACCTACGGGGCATGTTGTCACATTTCACCAATTTGAGAGCGTAAATAAAGAAAAACGTATACGCTGTAATTATGAAACAAAGCAACATATTTGTAATAGACAAGTGTGAAATTACTGTGGATTATAAAATTATACTCTGAACCCCATGTGAATTTACACAATTTGAGAAAGTCAAAAAGTGTTACTTTGTGCCCCGCTCTCCCCTATATATATATATATATATAGGAACATAAAATATTTTGTATACTAAATATATAAATAATACATATATTTAAACATATACTATGTTATTTAATAGTTTTATACTTTGATGTCTAAAAATAATATAGAAATTAAGACATTTTGACTAACAGGCTACAATTCTATAATTGTTTTATTTTGACCACTGATTCATATGCAGTTTCTTGCATCAGTAAAAACACCCTTGTACCAACACATCTGATCTGTGTAGGTGGATCTTCTTTGATAGCACATTTTTTCTGTGTATTTGTGAATTTTGCGAATTAATTTAAAATGGGGTTGATTCAGTGTAGTTAAAGCCCAATAAAAAACTCTAAATCAGCTATTCAAATGTAGTTATGATGTCCTATTCAGAATTATCCAATTTTGACATGTGAAATAAAATAAAGCAATCAAAAAAGTTTTGTTGTATAAAAAGCAGATATAAAAGAACAGATGTTGAACGTCTTTCGTGATTACTGGGTGAGGATTTTTAGACGTCATTTAATAGAAAACTACATACAAATTTCCCTGACTTTTTCAGTCCCAAATCTGAACTCACCTGAAAACAAACGCAAATGAAAAAAGTGCATATGTTTGAATTAAAAAGTGATCTTCAACTAACTCCAGACTTTCAATGTGCTACTTTCAAGCATGCATTTGGTGGAAAAATATGTTCATATATATTCAAAAAAATCATGCAACTTCCACGTCACAGAAAATCCCTTTACTCAAATTTGAAGTATCATTTCTTAAACAGTTTCAGGGCCCGGAAATCACCTTCTTCAATTAGCCAGTTGAACTGCCAAGTAAGACAAGCAAGTCGCCTGTGAAATTATCTTGTAACCCAATTCCGGGACTTTGGAACGGAGTCTGAAACTACGGCATAATTTCAAGGGGTTAACTAGTCAACGGAGCTGCACCTTGAGGAAACCTTTATCTGCCTCTGTGCAGTTTGCTTCTGCTTTCACCAGCCATTACACTCTGGCAAGAAGTGTGCTCTTCCCAGCGTCCTCTGCTCCAGCGCTGGCGGGCTGTGAGCTCCAGCCATGAAGGAGAATAACGTTAGCGATTCACAGCTGAGTTCTAGTTCTGCTTCAGATCTAAATGATGGTGAAAATCTATATCAAATTTGTTTCACTTATCATGTGTAATGTTTTAAAGCTCATGTTCATTGTCTATAAACTACAACTAGATTAAAGCTGCTTTGCGTCATTTTTGTGACACGTTCAAACATTGCTCTGTTGTTTGAGCAGCCTTCCTGCTCAACCAATGGCTTGAGTTTGGGGTGGAACTAAACATTTGGCCGAACCAATGGCAGGCAGTCATTATTTTTCCAGTTCGACTTGGTGCTATTAGTGGCACACTGAGGCTCATGCCAACATGAAACCAAAACTGAGCCTTTTCACCTTCTTAAAGCAGGTTCCTGGTCTTATACATGACTTCTTTCAGCATATTATTCCAAATAATAAAAAGTTAATATTTGATAAAAAATGTAAAGTGCCCCTACTATGCCTTTTCGAATATTACTTTTCATGCAGTGTGTCATGTTGTGAAGCCGACAATGCACGATAAATAAAGATATTGTCTATAAAAAAAGAGTCGGCTCGCAACTCACTAACCGAGTCATAGGGGGGCAAATCGAATCTAGTCTGTTGACAGGCTCTACGGCACAAGTACAATTTGCATAATGTCCGCCCACGTTCTAAGTCGCCAACTTGCCGGCCCACAAACAGTAACATTTCCATGTGGTTAACATCATGTGGAGAAGATGCTGTATCCTACGCTGTGAGAGTAAATTTGTTTGATCACATCTTATAACTTACCACAAACTGGTTAGTAGGACTTGACATTACCAATGGAAGACGTCCTGCTCACAGTCGTGCCTTGCGAATCAGTCTCTTGTCGAACTCAGCCCACTTCAACGTTTCATCATCAGACTCCAGCGCGAATGGTAAGGTACAATACGATACACTCTTTCTATGTATGACAAGGTCTCCAGGCGCTGTAATTCCATCATGGCAATGGCGTTTCAGTTTCCGACACGCGTGTGCGCGGTAGGACAATCCCGACCAATATCTCATGCAGTGTTCGAACTATACCGTGGACTTGGGGGGAGCCCACTTGTTGTTGTTTTTTTATAAAGCGGGGGTTTGCTCAAAAGAGGGCTTACAATGACTTACAAAGATACATAACAGCTACAAGTGTATGCAATACTTGCTTTATGCAAGCACTATATAAATCACTATACAGGATTTACCTTATTATACTTTATCGACACAAATTGATATGTGAAACAACAAACAGCCACCCACAAATAGTCTATAAACAAAGCATCTGGCTGTCTTTGAGTTCACGTGAACAACGGTTAAAATTTCTCGTCGTCAGGCTACAGAAGAATACAATAATTCCTCCGTTCAATTAGGCCCAAGACATCAAGAGTCACGCAGACCTATAACAAACCAGCCACAACACATAATTGCGAATAACAATACTTACCTTAACACAGAATCGACCACAGAATCCAACGTTTATATTTTTTCTACGAATCTTTAAGTTAACATGTACTAAACATGGGTGGAATTTGCACCGCAGCGTCCCCACACCTCGATGCTCATGACAAGAACAGCATGTACAGTTATCTTTATTGAAGTGAATTATGTTTAAATCGCCGTCATGCATGAATTAATATTTTAGCAATTTTACACATAATAATCCACAACGATCACATTACACAAAACTGAAATTGCACGTCAAAATAACAAATTGTCTATTTTTTGAGACCCCCAAAATTTCAAAAATCACGTTTTCAGGGGAGCCCATGTCTGATTACGGGGAGCCGAGCTCTCCCCTAGCTCCCCCGTAGTTCGCACCCTGTCTCTACGGCTCTGGACCAATCACAAAGGACTGCGCCATCTGACCAATCACAGCAGTGAGGGCTCACGGAAAGGAGGGGGTTAGAGAGACTGATTCTTTGAACTGCTTCACACAAGTCGTTTATGAATCATTTAGAAATTAGGTCAAATTAAATCAATTTTTTGAGAAAACTAACGTGTTTTTTGACCTTGTATGCATGTAAACCTGTTTTAGGAGGCTCATAAAACAATATTAGCAACCTTAAAAATGGCATAATAAGGGCACTTTAATTCACAATTGCAAGATATACAGATTAAAACACATAAATCACATACAAAATGTTTTTTTTTCATGTTCATTTTAAAAGAATAGTTCACACATAAATGAAAATTTGCTTAAAATGTACTTACCCTCCGGCCATCCAAGATGTAGAGAAGTTTGTTTCTTCATCAGAACAGATGTGGAGAAATTTAGCCTTACATCACTTGCTCACCAATGGATCCTCTGCAGTGAATGGGTGCCGTCAGAATGAGAGTGCAAACAGCTGATAAAAACATCACAATAATCCACAAGTAATCCACACCACTCCAGTCCATAATTTAATATCTTGTGAAATGAAGCTGTGTGTTTGTAAGAAACAGATCATTTACTTCAGCACACCATACATGCCTCTCTTGATTTTATATTAGGTGATTCAGCGAATATTTTCAATGTTAAATGATCATTTCTGAATATTTTTCTATATTGTTACATTTTCTCATCCAATATTTTCTAAGCGCATCTCCTGTTTCCTACCGTAATGAATGTGTGATCATTTTATTCATCACTCCAAATATAAAACAGGATTTGTAAATATAGATTAAATTGTTTTTCCAGAAAATATTATAATTTGTTTTCCTCAATAAAACATGCCAGTTTTAGAATTGCGAATTTCTACAGATGCCCAGTTTGTGCAGGAGACTTCCAGGAAACTTAAGGCTCACAGTCTGGGCCTACACTCATTCAGACACTTCCGTAAAAAGCTATTAATTTCCATGTTAAAAAGCACATTATTCTCAATTCATTCACAGCTGTTCCCTTGAACTCTGCACCTCTTGTAAATAAGAGTAATATGTTGCATATATTTCTATATTGTGCGCTCACATGGTTTTCACATAATTTGAAGGCCACAGGTGTCACGGTCTGTTGTTTTGTGTAATTCTGAATAGGGCTGAGTATGACTTCTCTGACCCTCTTTGAGCTCGTGTGGCAGGTCATCGGCAGTGTGTGTGGTTTGTATTAACGAGTACCTCCAAATTAATTAAGTGACCCCAGGCAAGTGCAGTGCCACCGTGTCCTTTCTGTGCTGTCTTTTCATATCCTTCAAGGTTAGATTACATTTAGAAACATGTTTCATTTCTTCGAACGCACATATGCAAGGAATTAGGGGCTGTTTTAACCAATCAATAATTGAATCAAAGTGTTTTGCTGCAGGAGATATAACTGCAGGAGGACGCCGTGTATAAATGCGACACAATATCAGTCACAGTGATCAGGAAATGCTGCTCTTTCTTAATTTAACCTTGTATTGTTTCAGGGCTTGATTAAATTAATCCAGGCACACCAGGTCAGATAATAAATATGGCTGAAAAATACTGTATAATAATGTGCTGTATTATAATGATTGCTAAGGTGTTGTTCATCCCAAATTCAAAGCACACAGAGCCAGCCACTGCTGCATGCATGTCATCAAATATAGTTGCATTTGGTAGCAATGCATTATTGAACGTAATTGCTTCCATTTACATACAGACCAATACAATTACCAGATTATATAATTATGAGGTTATCGATCTGCTTGACTGCCAGATTAACAGTGGCGATTCTGTCTATTGTTTTCGCAAAATATTCAATGTCATTTTTAAAGATGGTAATCATATATTTTGTCGCAATATCACAATAAAAACATGGCTGAAGGATGTTTTTTTTTGTCTTTTAATTTTACATAGAAAACTTTATTTAGATATATTCCAAGCGTTTTTTTTCTTTATCTAATCAACGTTTCAAACAAACAAAACATTATACTGTGAATATTTTTCAAACTGATAATCAATATATTTATTTTTGTAAACATCCTGATTCATCTTTCTTTGTTTTTTTTTTCATTCCCTTTTTTAAATCCCTTTAAAGCTAACAAAAGCCAGATTCTTAATGACATCATCTTCCAGGAAGTGACATCATAGAAAGTTAATACAATTTATAAGATCTTGTATTTTTTTTCTTTCTTTCTTTTCCACTGTTTCTTCAGGTTCTTTTTCATTCTGGTTATCTTTCTTTTCATTTATTTTTTTAAACCTCTTAAAAACGAACAAAAGCCAGTTTCTTAATGACAACATCTTCCAGGAAGTGACATGTTTGGTGCTTGGTGCTTGGTGTTTGGTGCTTGGTGCTTGGTGCTTGGTGCTTGGTGTTTGGTGCTTGGTGCTTGGTGCTTGGTGCTTGGTGCTTGGTGCTTGGTGCTTGGTGCTTGGTGCTTGGTGCTTGGTGCTTGGTGCTTGGTGCTTGGTGCTTGGTGCTTGGTGCTTGGTGCTTGGTGCTTGGTGCTTGGTGCTTGGTGCTTGGTGCTTGGTGCTTGGTGTTTGGTGGTGCTTGGTGCTTGGTGCTTGGTGCTTGGTGTTTGGTGCTTGGTGCTTGGTGCTTGGTGCTTGGTGCTTGGTGTTTGGTGGTGCTTGGTGCTTGGTGTTTGGTGCTGTGTTGGTGCTTGGTGCTTGGGGTTGGGCTTGGTGCTTGGGCTTGGTGCTGGTGCTTGGTGTTGGTGGTGCTTGGTGCTTGGTGCTGGTGTGTGGTGCTTGGTGCTTGGTGCTTGGTGTTTGGTGCTTGGTGCTTGGTGCTTGGTGTTTGGTGTTTGGTGTTTGGTGCTTGGTGCTTGGTGTTTGGTGCTTGGTGTTTGGTGCTTGGTGCTTGGTGCTTGGTGTTTGGTGCTTGGTGCTTGGTGCTTGGTGCTTGGTGCTTGGTGCTTGGTGCTTGGTGCTTGGTGCTTGGTGCTTGGTGCTTGGTGCTTGGTGCTTGGTGCTTGGTGCTTGGTGCTTGGTGCTTGGTGCTTGGTGCTTGGTGCTTGGTGCTTGGTGCTTGGTGCTTGGTGTTTGGTGCTTGGTGCTTGGTGCTTGGTGTTTGGTGGTAGGGAAAACAGCAGCACAAACATCGGCTATTATTAACAACTAAGCTAACGAAATTCATAAGGACCGTATTTTGTTACCTTTTTCTCCTCAGTATTTTAAGATTTTAATCTGACTTTTTCTTGCATTTATTTCTTTTCTGGAATCTCTTTAAAAAAAAACTCAAAAATCAGTTTCTTAATGACATCATCCTCCAGGAAATAACTATTTTATTTTATTTTTTAATTTGAAATTTGAAATGTTTGAAATGTATTGACATTGATAAGATCCTGTATTTTTTTCCTTTTTCTTCCCCTGTATTTTAAAGTTTTTAAAGCTGATTTTCTTTCTTTTTCTTTCTTTCTTTCTTTCTTTTCTGAATCTCTTTAAAAAAAACTCACAAAATCCAGTTTCTTAATGACATCATCCTCCAGGAAGTAACTATTTTATTTTATTTTATTTTTTATTTTGAAATTTGAAATGTTTGAAATTTATTGAAATTGATAAGATCCTGTATTTTTCCTTTATCATCAAGATCTTTTTCATCCTAAAATTTTTCTAAATCCCTCTGAAACTAACAAAGGTCAGTTACTTAATTACATCACCTTCCAGCAAGCGTTGTCATTTTTGCCAGGTGTTTTTTTTTCAACAGCAGAAAAAAACAACAGCAGAAAGTTAATGAAATTTATAAGATCTCATATTTTTTCTCTTTCTTTCTTTCTTTTTTTCAAAATCCAGTTTCTTAATGATTTCATTCTCTTTAAATTTCATAAGATTCTGTATTTTTTCCTTTATCTTCAAAATCTTTTTTCTCTCTAAATCCTGTTAAAATTAAAGGCACAATATGTAATTTTCGCTGCTAGAATCCAGTTTCTTAATGACATAACCTTCCAGGAAGTGTCATCATTTTTGGTGGGGTAGAAAACAACAGCAGAAACATCGGTTGGTTTTAACAATGAATTCAAAGAATTCTGTGATGTTTCATGATACATACAGTATGTACAGAAATGTCTATCATGAAACATCTCATTCAGTCAAAAGCAGCTGCAGAAATTCCTAAAGTTCTGCTTTTGACACTTCTCTTGCCAAAACACTCCAAAAATAGCCAGATGTTGAGGCTTCTTTGAGCGCAAATTCAGAGAGTCCAGCTAAATTGTGAACTCCAGATTAATTTCACACCACAGCTCAATCCCTCAGGACCTTGGCATGCGTTGGATCTTATTCTCGCCACCACGGCACCGCGTGTTGGTCCCGCAATTTGACTGACAGGTACAAATCTGTGTGAGGTGGAGGGCGCCTCCATCACGGGCTGCAGCAGATGGTTGAAATAATTAACATGATGCTGTTCTCATCGCAGGGGAAATCAGTGGCATGGAGATCATGCCGCCGCCGCTGCTTTAACACACATACAGTGAGGAGTTTAATGGTAACGTTAAATGAAGGGATTTAGAAGACATATGGGATTGTGCTGTGATGATAAAAAATGCACAGTCATAGATGTATTTCACTGGTGAAGATCAAGCTGATATTTGTCCACTGTCAAAAAATCTTTGCCTGGTAACCTATAGTCAAAAATATCAACCTGACTACACAAATTACGCTAATGAAAGCCATTTATAATGAATCGAGTCAAGTAAAAACGCTAACAACGGCACATTTTTGCTTTTCACATTTCAAAATCACTGTAAACGAGTTGTGTGTGTGTGCAGCTAAATATATCCATGTCTGCCTCCAGCAAATTTAAATATGATTTACTGCCGTCTGAACTTCAGCATCAGCATCGACGGCAGCTCTTGAAGTCGCAAGGCTGATTTTCTGCTGTATGATGCCACAACCAACTAGCATTATGGGACTGGCTGCTATCCAGAGGAGGTGACTGTGACTGTGTGTGTGTGTGTGTGTGTGGGCACTGTTAGACAGCTGGAGGAGTGGACGAGCATCAAGGCCATGCATTCATGTCCATCTGCTTGAAAAGAGATGGAAGGTCTAGTGTTGATGATGAAATTAATAAAGGCCAGAAGATATGGGGAATAAAATTGCTATGAAATGACGCACAGAGTAAAAAATGTGTTGTCGGGTAACCTAAAAATGAGGTGACGTCTAAATTGACTGGTTTTATTGAAGTCAAATATATTAGTAAGAATTTTATGACAGTATCAACCAGATTGCACCAAAGAAAGTCATTTGTAGTTATCAAATTACACTATTAAAGAACCTTTTCTACACTTCTACAGTACTTTACACTACTAAAGAAACTTTAATATCAATAGAAATTTTTTCATTCCACAAAAGGTTCCTTATACTGCAATATAAAAAATTTTCCTGGGATTTTTAAAATGTTCTTTAGACTAAAAAAATTGTCCTTTTAAGAACTGTCCATTGAAAGGTTCTTCAAGGAACCAAAAATGGTTCTTTTTTTCTTTTCTTAGTGTGAAGAACATTTTATAATCTAAAGAACCTTTTCCGACTTTAAAGAATCTTTTGTAAAATGGAAAGGTTCCATGGATATTAAAGGCTTGAGAAAAATATGTTTATTTAAATTCCTACATTTTCATGTTCCCATCATGTTTTTAAATATGTCTGGTAAAATATTATATGTAATCTTTAAATGTTTTGAATATAACATTTTATAATAATATCATGAAAAAAAAAACATGGTTGAACTTTAAAATCCTTGAAGGATGTGATCATTTTTGATCTTCTACTTCTAACATGGAAAAACTGGAAATGTATTTTAATTTTACCCGCTCTGCCTACTCAAAATGTTTTCCATCATTGAAATGTTCTTTGAGAAAAAATGGTTCTTCTATGGCATTACTGTGAAAACACCCTTTATTTTTTAAGAGTGAATGCCACAGAAGAATTATTTTTCCCCCAAAGAACCTTTCGGTGAACAGTTTCTAATCAATTTAATAATCTAAAGAACTTTTTTCCTCTTTAAAGAACCTTTTATGCAGTGGAAAATATGTTAAAGTTTCTTCACGGAACCATCAATGCCAATGAAGAACTAAATTCACTTTTTATTCTGCAGGATAATTTCTCTTAGATTCTCATAAAGAAAGCTGCCAATTATGATATTTTGATCCACAACGTGTGTGTCCTGCGTCGCTCGTGTCGATAGTGTGAGATTATTTTATCATTAGTGCTGGTGTGTGTGGCGTTCTATAGAGACCCGGTGTGTATCTGAGTATAGCTACAGCATTATGAGTGTGCCATGTTCCCGCTGGTCATGGCAGCGTGCCCCCTCCAGCATCCGCAGCGTGCCAACAGATGTCTGTGAGCGTGCCTGCTTCTCCACCCCGCCTGCCAACCCCACGTTCAGCGCCAGCCCTCTGCCCAGCAACACACTTCTGCTCCACACCTTCTCCTCTCTGCCTTTTATCTTCCCTTCTTCCTCCGTTTCTTTGTTTTCTCTGCACTCATCCTCTCTGCTGAAAATGCATCCCTCTATTTTGAAGCTTGTCTTCGGTTTGTGTTTTGCTGTCTAGGAGCTGAAAACAAGTAAACACACAGAGACAGAGGTTAAAAAGAATTTGACATTCTGTAAAAGAGGACTTAGTAAATAAAACAAATTGTAGAATAATTATAAGAAATTAGTTTGGGAAGGGGGAGGGGGGGGGGTGTGTGTTTTGCAAATTCTTGTTCTAAAAAAAAAAAACTGAATTTTCTTTTTCTTTTTTGACTATTACATTGATGTTAAGCTTTCTTCCCCCCCCCACCCCCCCCAAAATATTACTTTTATTTATATTATCACTATTTAAGATATTAGGATGCATATACTCCAATTCAGATTTTCACTGAAACTTAAATAATCAATCAATCAATCAATGATAAATGTAATATTTGACTGATTCTTCAAGAATTATTTATTTGATTTCTTAAAGTCTTCCTAATTTCATGATTTTTTATATATGTTACATATGCACTTAAAACGATATGAGAGATTACAGGGAAGTATTAAAGATTCTATCTATATCTGTTCTATAAAATGAATAATAAAATAATTTTCATTAAAAAATCAGAAGTATTCTAGTAGTAAATAGGCTACTATACTAATTATACAAAGAAAGCGTTTCCTCTAGTCAGTATTTCCTCTAATTTTAAGTATTAACTCAAATATTGCATTAAACATAGTTTGTTCCTGTTGTCATAACTACAAAATTCTATAAAAATAAAATAGAAAATATGTGATATTTAACACTAAGCACTGAATATGCACAGACAGACAATGCTGATCAACTATTATATGTAATACATCTTTCTTAACTCTTTTTTTTTCTTCTAAGCAGTGAAAATGACACTAAATGCAAATTGGATTAGTTTTAATCTAATAACCTCTTCACACATACTATAAAAAGTAAAAAGGCGCTATTGTTACAATAATGAGTTATTTATACCTGCTCTGACCCATAAAATGACTTTTGTTGCTGTCAGGTTGATTCCGTCATATTAAATAACATTTCTGACTTATTTTAGATGTTACCAAATGAAGTGGATTATTTTAGGTTACCTGACAAAACATTTTTTTACAGTGCAGGCTCAAAGAAATGACAGCAAGAGCTGTGAAATATTGCAACATTTAAACACTGTACAGCTTGTGAAACAGCGTGTAGACACATTAAGAGAGAACCAGATCTTCTACAGTTACCTAACTGACAGTTTTCAAGGACAACAACAATTGTTCTGCACTTTTAATGCATATTTAATCACCACTTCTTATAAGACTTCTTTTTGCTGATGATCAAGTAAATGTGTGTATTGCATGGACTAAATGCTTGAAAGAGTTACATTTTTTAAGAAGTGCAATTGTAAATGAAATCGAAATTGTAAATGCATCCTTACCATTAGAGAGAATCATTTTTAATGAATAACCAGCAGATCACTGGTGTTTTAGAGCTTTTTTACATAATATAGTCCAAATCATTTTTATTGTATCTTACAACCAAATGATCAACATCTTTTTTTTTTATCCAGATCCTATTATTATGCCCAGCATTGAGCATAACATCCTCCCGAGGGGATTTATTTGCAGTCTTCCCTTCCGTTTAGGTTTGCGAGGATAATATTCAGTGGATATCAGTCACAAACAGCATATGAACTGGCTGTTCGCTCTGACACAATAATTGCATTGAAATACAGCTGCACACAATTTCTGCAATACCTTCATTAAAGGCTGCCAAGGGAGGAAAATACACAGAATATCCAGTTGATTAATCTATAATTATTAGATTACAAACTGCCGGGCACAGTCCACAACAGTTGCGGTTAATTACATGCTTGCAGGGAGCACTTGCGCCCATGACAGATGTAACAATAACCGCATAATATCACATTTCTGAGCAGAGCTGCCAGTTAATCAGAGACCCTTTTTCTAATGCGCCTAATATAATTGTCCGATCCATGCCGTTTCATCTAAAACATCTGGACTAGAACGTTTGGATTTGGTGCTAGTTATTCCTGGGTTGTTTTGCGGCGTGATGGTTTTGGTCAGAAGCAGCAGTGCGACAAGAAAGAGAAGAAAAACGCATCTCTGTGTATATTTTCACAGAGAGGTTGGGTGTAGACAGCTCTGAGAAGTGAATCTACATCTGCCAGCCTCCATGCAAATAGCGCCGCCATCCTTAATAGTGAAACCTTCGATGAAGAACAGATAAAAATATTAAATATTCAGGCGTCCCTTTCACCCAGTATCAAAAGGCTCCAGATGTGCCGGGCCGGAGTTGTTATCGGGCGGCCAAACGACAGGCATTGAAAAACATTCCTCTGAATTTCAGACCATATAAAAGTGTTTTATACGATGCAAATGAATGGTAATTTTTGACTATGTAGGAGAGCGGGGTGGGGGTGGGGGGGGGGATGCCAATAAACCCTATCATTTGGGACTAAAAGTCCACAAACGGAAGACACTTTGGATTCGCCTTGCCTGTCTTCCCGCGTTAGATGCCCGAGATTGCCGCGAAATTAATCCATTTAACAATCTGTGGCTTAAAATTTAAGGATTTCCAGTTTTTCGGAATATCAATAAGTTCCAATTGAAGAGAGAATTCTTTTGCAATTCAGGCATGTGCGGGCGATAACGGAGGAGTTGGCATGGAAGGCAGGCAGAGATGGATTAATTATGCAGGGAACATGGAAATTCTGCTTATCAACGCTTAGCAAAGGAGCCCAGCTCACATAATCAGAAAAACCAGGATGAAAAAATATAACAATGCGGTGGCACCTTCCAGCTCATCGTCTTACAAGTTAGATTCTTCCTGTAATTAAAAACTAACATACAATTATATTCATATCTCATAGGCAGACTATGAGTGGTTATGTGTTAAATATCAGCAAGGGGTATAAGGGCTGAGGTGGGGGTATATAAAAAAAAACATCGTCTTACACGGGGATGGAGGTCTCTTGGGACGGACGGAAATACTTAGCCGGGAAAACTTAAATTATCATTTAAAAGCCAGGAAAGACAAAGCTAGCAGAGCTCAGAGACACCCGCTTCTTTACCACAGGCAAGTGGGAAGGGAATATATGCCCCGCTACATTCAGTTTTCACTTATCACGGGAAACTTTGAAGGGAACGTCAATGGATAGGCTGCACAAATCCCAACAGAGCATGTGTGATTCTGGCACGCGGACCTTTGGCTGTGTTTTTGCTAAAGCGATATGGCGAATAATGCCGAATGATGGGTCATTTCCACTTTTGCGTTTAGAAAACTGGGATTTTGCAGAAAACGTTTCGCAAAGCTCTTTGTTCCTGATACCGTTTGGTGTCGCAAGAAACAGGAATAAAGTGGCGAAGCTTAATCCAAAATAGACCCTGATTTCTGCTGTGCTTCTTTCGTTCTGTTGAAGATACCTCTGTTTTCAGTTTTGTTGTCCTATTAGAACCGCCGATTGAGCTGGAATGAATATTACGACTACAAATGCAAGGATCATGGAAGTTTCAACACTTCACTCACTGTCCTTTCACCAGCAGCTTTCAAAAGAGACTCCTTGCAAATACATTTCTTGCTCGTGACCCTTCCAAACTTTTACATTTGAGCATCTCAACTGAATTAAATGGTGGAACAAAGCATTCCCACAATGCTTTGTGAGTTTCTTTGACCCAATAGTTCTAAAAAATTTGAAAACTCTGAAATTTCATTCACCTGGCATGTTGGCGATACTACACGTGAGAACTGATGAAGTTTGGTTGTGGTTTCTTCTCCATGTCTTTCTTCTCTGCAAATGGTGTTGAGCGCAACACTGTGAAAGAATGAACAAAATAGACATACTGTAAAGCTGAAAGAAATGCATTTAAAGGAATAGTTCACCAAAAAAAGTACAATTCTTTCAGTATTTACTCATCCTCATCCACCCATGCTGTTAGTTTTCTGTGAAACACAAAACATTTTTTAAGAAAAAAGAAATCATATTCAACATCAGTCACATGACATTGTAGAGACAAATTTTATTGTCGGTAGCATCAAATTTTAGCATCATTTAAATATTTTAAAATATTGAATTAAAGACTTTCTTTATGTATATTTGTCTATTTGTGTGTTGATTTAGTTATTGATTTTTTTTTAAGTTTACTTACAATAAAAGCACCGCAACACATCCATTTTTTTTATTGATATGTTAATTCAAAAGACATTTAAGAATTTCAACAAGGGGGATTTTCTGTGAAAAATGTTTGTAACAAAAAAACCTGAGGTCATACTTTTTTCTTCTTTTTTTGTGAGGAACAAACCAAAAATGTAACTCATTTTAGAATATATTGAAATACACAAGTCTTGGAAAATAGCACACTGTCATGCACAGTAAATAGTAAAAATCCTTTTTACTATTTTTTGACCATTTTCAACTGTCTTGTGTGTTCAGACTACTTTCCAAAACACTAATTTCAGTTTATCTTCAGCGTTTCTTTATCGGAGTTCATCTGCATTCATCTAACTGGTGTTTACTATCGTGTAGCAACACTATTCAATCACCGGCTGCAAATCTCAGTTTTTTGACAGCACTGAATTCTCTCGCCTGCTAAGATGTGCCTAAGATGTGGCTCTTCTACCTTCCTGAAACACCTCACGTCTGCCCCTTTTGACACAGACCAACGGATGAATGGAGCAAGGGTTAGGCGAGACCAAATCTCCTCAGTTCATTTGCAAGATTCCTGCAGCTTTGAGGGATGTACCGCACCTGTTGCCGATGCCTTGATTCCGTCTTTTGATCAGGTCGCTCTCTGACAAAGAGCAGAAGTGGAGGCAGAATAGAAAAGAGAGAGTGGATGAGATCCTTATCGAAAACTCTCCACTGGACAATGAATTTTTCTCCACCATTCAAATGTATCGGCGAATGCTTGAGCGGTTCATTTCAGCCGATCCCGTGGGGCGACAATGGACCGGAGAAATGAGTGATGCTATCTTTCTCCTGATGTCATTTCCCTGATCCGCCTCATCCTCTGGCCCTGTGTACCTCCATTAATTAGAAAGCAGAGGGATTTCCACTCATCAGCTCATAGCTTTCTGCTTGTCTACTATCTGAAGACCTCTTTCCGCAGCTCAGGAAAGTCAGAAGGGAAAAACAAGCGTCTGTTTCGACCCTACGGCATTTAGGCTTCAGGATGGAAATGACATTTAGCAATTTAAAAATATTCATCAGAGTCTGGTAAAATGAGAAAACAAATGAAGTGATGAAGCTTTGCTTGGTTTCCCTTGACTGGAAGTTTGATGGTTCACTTAAGAGCTTATAAAATGCCTCCTATCAGTGTCACAAAGATTAATAATAGGTAGTTTCTGATTAGTTTTGTGCATAATGTACCAAAACACCAATATCAAACATTTTTCAAAATCTTTCAATTCTGGACGGACGGATGGACGGACAGACAGACAGACAGATAGACAGACAGACAGATAGATAGATGGATAGATGGATAGATAGATAGAACTTTATTCATATTTTGAGTGGATAGATTTGAAATTGAAAATTTTTTCTAAAAATGATAAATCAAATAGAAGTGGGCAATCTAAATAAATAAATAAGTTTACCCAAATAGATAGATAGATGATAGATGATAGATAGATAGACAGACAGACAGACAGACAGATAGATAGATAGATAGTTCCCTTTCAGTCAGTCACGTTCTACTGACGAATTGGGATCTCGCCCGAGAGCCCAATCACCTTCGAGTGTAAACAAACAAGCCAATGACAGTTGGCGTGCGTGTTGCAAACACACATCAGCTTTTCGCTTCAGAGCCGAGCCTTCTACAGGACGAATCTCCTCGAGTGTTCGGAAACAGCTGGCGTTGGTGTTACGACGTGCCAGCGGGGGTTGCCTTCCAGGCTGCTGAAACCTCGGTGAGCTGCAGCTGCCATTCTGCGGTCTCGCCACGACCTCCCCTGGGCGCTTCAGCGCTCTTTCTAAAAGACTGTTTTTCCTTTTCAAAAAAAGAGCAATTTCTAAAAGAGCTTTTTAAAGATAGCTTCCCGCTCTTGCATTTCTGGATGTGGTCGCTTCCTGACTTCATCTGATGGTCATGATCGCTGTGTCTCGTGCCTGGGCTTACAGCACGCTGAAGCAGCGCTCATGGATGAGTTATGTTCTCAGTGCGGGAACATGACCATCGCGACGTTGCGGTCTAGATACCTCCTCATTAAACGGGGGGGTATCCCCCTTGCCATGCCCCGCTCTAGCTCCTCCGGTTCTCGGAGGGCTACTTCGGTTCATGGTCAGGGAGACCTGAGGGTTACGGTGAGAGCTTCCCGTTGAGTACGTCTCCGCGGGCCTCTCATTCCTCTGGCATGTCGCACCACCTGGTGTTCCCGGATGAGTGTGCTGGGTCCTCGGACAGGGCGGGGTCCAGCATCTTGTGCGGAGCACAGGCGGATGACAGGATGTCGATCACTGCATCGGGGGATGAGCTAGGCTCTGGAGATGAGGACTCGGCTGCGCTGCCTTCGTCAGGATGAGTGGCGTTGCCCGAGTCAGATCCAAGAGTGTCGGGCTGCACTGGATGCCTCCTCCTTCTCCCGAACGCTCGAGGCTGGATGATTGGTTCCTGGGGGTGCAGGCCGGGCGTCGGCAGCCGCCTCCGGTTCCATTCTTCCCGGAAGTGCATGAGGAGGTTACTAAGTCTTGGAAGGCACCTTTTTCTGCCCGAAACAGACTTGGTGCTTCCTCCGTCCTCACCACCCTCGACGCCCAATTGTATGTGGACATCCCCCCAGTCGAGCGCACTATTGCCATGCAGCTCTGCCCGCAAAGCGCCACCACCTGTCCTCCAGGGCCTATAGTTCTCGTCTGCGCTAGACGCTAAGGCTTACAGTGCTGCTGGACAGGCTGCTTCCGCCCTGCACGCCATGGCCCTCCTGCAAGTCCACCAGGCCAAGGCGTTGAAGCAGTTGCACGAGGGTGGTGCTGACCCAGGTGTGCTGCAGGAACTGCGCACGGCGACGGACCTCGCGCTTAGGGCGACGAAAGTCACGGCGCGGGCCCTGGGTCAGACGATGTCCACATTGGTGGTCCAGGAGCGCCACCTATAGCTGACCTTGGCGGATATGAGGGAGGCCGACAAGCATCGCTTCCTGGACTCCCCGATCTCCCAGGCCGGCCTATTTGGCGAAGCGGTGGAGGGCTTTGCCCAACAGTTCTCCGCTGCGCAGAAGCACACGGAGGCGTTTCGACATATCCTGCGGTCTGCTGCTGTCTCCAACCCACCGCCGGCTGCAGCCCCTTTGTCTGCTCATCGCCGAGGGCGCCCTCCTGCGGCCTCCACCTCCGCAGCCTGCCTCCGCCCCTGCCAAGCCCGTGAAGCGTCAAAGCAGGCGGCGTCCTTGAGACGGGCGACCCGGAGCCCTTGGGTCCTGCTCTTCAGGAGATGGTGACCGAACCACTCCTTCCCCCGGAGTCGGGTGGAGAATCTTTTGTTCCCATTTGTTTCTGTTCCGCCACTGGCTACCCAGCCGGTGGTACCCAAACTTCAATAAAAGAGCAGTTTCCTTGGCCTCCGGTCCCAAGATGGCGAGTATGGCTTTGCACGAGACCCAGTCTCCACACAGCCGTCCCCCTCTCCTTTCGCCTATGGGCAGACAGTGTCCGTTCATGGATGCTATTGCCGCCTCTGCGACCCCTCCCAGCTGTGGTAGCCAGTAGTTGCGCATCCTCGCGCCCTCATACCCCACCCTGGTGACGCACGGCCTCCCGGTTTGGTCCCTGTGTTCCACTTTCGCTGCCCCTCACTGCGGGTACTTCGGTTGGTTTTCCTTTTCCCGGGTCCCGCTTGTTCGGTGTAGGGGGGGTCGCTTGGGGGCCTGGCTAGCGCTTCCCAGTCCGTCTCGCTGGCTCATTCGGACCGTCAGACTCGGCTATGCGATTCAATTCGCCCGCCGTCCTCCCAAGTTCAGGGGCATTCGGTTGACCTCTGTGCTGGACAGGGATGCTCCTGTCTTGCGTGCAGAAATCGCGGTCCTGCTGGCGAAGGACGCGATACAGCCGGTCCCTCCAGCCGAGATGAGGTCAGGTTTCTACAGCCCATACTTCATCGTACCCAAGCAAGGCGGTGGGTTACGACCGATCCTGTACCTGCGCGTACTGAACCGGGCCCTTCACAAGCTCCCGTTCAGGATGTTGACGCAGAAACGCATCTTTCAATGTGTCCGTCCTTTCGTTTGGTTTGCAGCGATCGACCTCAAGGACGCATACTTTCATGTCTCAATTCTCCCTCGACACAGACCGTTTCTCCGCTTTGCGTTCGAAGGGCGAGCGTATCAGTACAAGGTCCTCCCCTTCGGGCTATCCCTGTCTTCACCAAGGTCGTGGAGGCAGCCCTCGTTCCATTTAGGGAAGCGGGCATTCGCATTCTGAACTACCTCAACGACTGGCTCATATTGGCCCAGTCCCGAGCCCAGTTGTGTGAACACAGGGATACAGTGCTCAGTCACCTCAGCCGGTTGGGGCTTCGGGTCAACTGGGAAAAGAGCAAACGCTCCCCGGTGCAGAGGATCTCTTTTCTCGGCATGGAGCTGGACTCGGTCAACCTCTCAGCACGTCTCTCAGTAGAGCGTGCACAGTCGATGCTGAACTGCCTGGGGTCCTTCGAGCGCAAGACGGCGGATCCACTGAAACAATTTCAGAGGCTCCTGGGGCATATGGCATCCGCAGCCGCTGTCACGCCGCTCGGGTTGCTTCATATGAGACCGCTTCAGCACTGTTTACACTCCCGAGTCCCGAGATGGGCATGGCGCCACGGCACTTACCGGGTTTTTTGTTTCTGTACACCGCCCCGTTCTGCCGTCAGACCCTCAGCCCGTGGGCAGATCTTGCCTTTCTTTGGACAGGGGTGTCCTTTGGGCAAGTATCCAGGCATGTTGTTGTGTCAACAGATGCCTCTGCCAGGGGCTGGGGGGCCATGTGCAATGGGAATGCAGCTGCGGGGCTCTGGTCGGGGCCCCGACTGCAGTGGCATATCAACTGCCTCGAGTTGCAAGCAGTATGGCTGGCTCTGCTCCGCTTCAAATCGCTGCTACACGACAAGCATGTACTGGTCCGTACGGACAACACTGCGACCGTTGCGTACATCAACCACCAGGGCGGTCTACGCTCCCGTCGCATGTCGCAACTCGCCCGCCATCTCCTTCGCGCCGTTCACATCCCAGGCGAGCTCAATCGTGCAGCCGATGAGCTCTCACGTCAGCCCGCCCTTCCGGGAGAATGGCGACTCCACCCCGAGACAGTCCAGCTGATTTGGAGACGCTTTGGGGATGCTCAGGTAGACTGGTTTGCCTCCCCGGACACGTCCCATTGCCAGTTGTTTTACTCCCTGGCCGAGGGGACCCTCGGCACGGATGCACTGGCATGCAGCTGGCCTCGGGGTCTACGCAAATATGTGTTTCCCCCAGTGAGCCTTCTTGCACAGACACTGTGCAAGGTCAGGGAGGACGAGGAGCAGGTCCTCTTGGTAGCGCCATACTGGCCCAGTCGGACTTGGTTCCCCGAACTGATGCTCCTCGCGACAGCCCCTCCTTGGCAAATTCCTCTGAGGAGGGATCTCCTTTCTGAGAGAGGGGGCACCCTCTGGCACCCGCGTCCAGACTTGTGGAATCTCCACTTGTGGTCCCTGGACGGGACGCGGAGGTACTAGGTGGCCTACCCCAAGGGGTAGTTAACACCATCACTTCCTCCAGGTGCCGGATCCATCCCGTCTACTAGACATGCTTACACAGGCTTCTAAGCTGTAAAACCTTGTTTCCTCGATTGGTTGCTCTTTCCCCCGGCCGTAAGCCCCCGTAATTCCGCACGGATGTCTTGTCCTCTTTCTTTCCTGCAGGATGGGTTGGAGCGTAGGCTGTCTCCCTCCACCCTTAAAGTGGATGTTGCCGCCATTCCGTGCATTCACGAGGCAGTAGACGGTACAGTCTGTGGGGAAGCACGACTTGGTCGTCAGGTTTCTCAGAGGGGCAAGGAGGTTAAATCCCCGCGCCCTCACCTGTTACCCTCTTGGGATCTCCCCTCGGTCCTGATGGCCTTGAAGGAGGAGCCCTTCGAGCCTCTGCAGTCGGTAGAGCTTAAGTTTCTGTTGTTGAAGACAGTGCTCCTCACCGCATTGGCCTCGGTCAAGAGGGTAGGGGACCTGCAGGCATTTTCGGTCGATGATTCGTGCCTAGAATTCGGAACGGGTAACTCTCACATTGTCCTGAGACCCCGGCCTGGATATGTGCCCAAGGTTCCCACCACGCCTTTTAGGGATCAGGTGGTGAACTTGCAAGTGCTGCCCCGGGAGGAGGCAGACCCAGCCATCGCTCTGCTCTGTCCCGTTCGCGCTCTGCGCGTTTACGTGGACCGTACGCAGAGCTTTAGGACCTCAGAGCAGCTCTTTGTCTGTTACAGAGGACAGCAGAAGGGGAAAGCTGTCTCCAAGCAGAGGATGGCCCACTGGATAGTAGATGCTATTGCCTTGGCTTACCGGCCCAACGGTTACCGTGCCCCCTCGGAGTGAGAGCTCACTCTACGAGAGGAGTGGCATCTTCTTGGGCATTGGCGCGGGGCGCCTCGATAGCAGACATCTGTAGAGCTGCGGGCTGGGCAACGCCTAACACGTTTGCGAGATTCTATAATCTCTGTGTAGAGCCCGTGTCCTCTCGTGTACTCGCCTCAGGTAGGCAGTAACACCGGACCCGCTCGGTGTCGATCACGCTTGCTGCGCCATTCCCCTCTAAGGACCGGATACGTGCGCTTTTTTGCTTCTCAGTTCAGTTCCCCATGGCGAACCCTGTTGGAGTTCCTCCCGCACCCTCGGCGGTCAGGCGTGGCGGAGCGCCAGATGCCAGGTCCAGCACTCGTGTGCATGCCCAAGGTCAGCCCTTGTGCTGGGCTAGGTGCCCGTGTGTAGTGATTCCCCCTTCGGGCGATCCCACATGTGTGCTCTTCCATGGTACGGCTCCCCTCACGGTAAGCCGTGTCTTTCCCTGGCAGTCGTTCTCTGCCATCTCTGTTGTGTAGTCGTCTCACCCCAGGCGGGTTGAGTCTACCGCAGGGACTTCCATATGTAGCACTGCCTTGGGCCAGTCCATATGTGTATTCCACATGATACCTCCTATGCGTAGGATGTGGCTTCCGTAGCATTCCCAACTGGGTACACTTTCCCAGTGTTATCCAATGTACCACTGTATGGAACAGCAGTGGCGGACACCTCTGCCTAGCCGCTGCCCTATCTTCCGCCCCAGCTGGTGTGGGGGGGACTTGACGGCTTCCGCAGGGCACTGGAGGGGGACAGCAATAGTGGCGTTTTCCATACGGAACCCAATTCGTCAGTCACTGACGTAACATAGAAAGTGACTGACTGAAAGGGAACGTCTCGGTTACTTGTGTAACCCTCGTTCCCTGAAGGAGAGTCGGAGCCGTTACGTTCCGTTCGCCACGTTGCTTGTACCCCCCGCTGTATCGCCTGGTGCGTGGAGTCCTCGGCTCCTCAGCGAAAAACTGATGTGCGTTTGCACGCGCTCTCCTTTTATACCTGCGCTGCGGGGCGGGGTGCGCGTGGGCGAAACACGCACGCCAACTGTCATTGGCTGGTTTAGTTAACACTCGAAGGTGATTTGGCTAGATCCCATTCTCAGTCACGACTTCTTAACGTCTCCCCCCCCCGGTTCCCTCCTTCAGGGAGCGAGATTACACAAGTCACCGAACGATTTCAAGCAATTAAAAATGGGGAAAAAAAATCATATTCTATATGGGTAATATATTTACTCCGTAAATTAAAAATATATACAAGTAATTTGAAATATGAAATAGTATATTCACATAAATAATTTACAACTGTTCAGTCTAATTAAAATTTGCTTAACATTTGCTTGAGTATAATACCATTAGCTTAGCAACATGCTAATGCCAAATATTAAAATATTCAATAAAACATTAACATTAAAATTTTTTATCTAAATAAAATGGACTGTTTTAGCAAACATTTGTTTAGCAACATGCTAATGCCAAATATTAAAATATTCAATAAAACATTAACATTAACATTTATTATCTAAATAAAATGGACTACCTTTGGCGGAACAAATATTTAACTAAACACAAAAATCTAAATAAAGAAAAGGGAAAATACTGCTTTTCTGCAAAGCCACCGGAGGGTGGAAGAGGCAAAAGTGTCATACATTTTTCATTCTAAGCAGCAAAGCTAAAACGACCAAATTTTCCTGTTGTCTCTGTGTCTGTGAGGATGCTCAGGGGCAAAGCCCTGCAATTAGCAGATATGTGGGTGGGCATCTCCGACTGCATCGAAGCACGTTAACACAATGACTGTAGATGAGTTTAGAACGAGTCTGAGTCTTAGACGTGTCAGTCTCCTGTCTGCAATATGAAGACGTTAATGCTGATTAGTCTCTCTAATTAAAGCATGCTCCCCTGACACCACAGATACATGAACTCAAGGCTTGCATGCAGTCGTGTGGGGGTGTGTTTGTATGAAAGATGTCGAACTGCAGCCCTATATTAAGATGACGCATAGTGTTTGTGTGGCGGTGCTCAAACTCTATTCATAGTTTGCGTGGAAATGTAACGGTCAAGTATCTTTGTCTAAAGTTTTGCACCTAAAATCCCTTATTACAAAAGAAGACATCTTAAAAATATTCCCCAAAGAACATTTTAGTGAACATTTCTTAAAAGAACCATTTTTTTCTTAGTGTGAAGAGCATTTTACTAATCTAAAGATAATTTTTTCACTATAAAGAACCTTTTGTTCAGTGGAAAAGATCCATGGATGTTAAAGGATCTTCATGGAACCATCAGTGCCAATAAAGAACCTTTATTTTTAAAGTGTAAAACAACCATCTGGACGACAGACGAGAGGCATAGAGGCCGTGAGGCAGGCAGGCGCAGGCAGTTTGCAGAGCAGGCAAGACAGACAGACAGACAGACAGACAGACAGACCAGACAGACAGACAGTCAGACAGACAGACAGACGATAGATATATAGATAGTAGATAGATAGATAGATAGATCGATAGATAGTATCATAGTAAGTAGATAGAGATAGATAGACATTCATAGTTTTTAGTGATAGATTGAAATTGAAAAGAATGTCTCAAAATATAAATCAAATATAAGTGGGCAATCCTATAAATAAATAGTTTACCAATAGACAGACACAGGCGACAGACAGACAGACAGACAGACAGACAGACCGACATGCCACGAGTCGACCGACTGTATTCATAGTTTTGAGTGGATAGATTTGAAATTGCCGAAGATGTCTAAAAATAATAATCACATATGTGGTCATCCAAATATAACTAAGTTTTTACACCCGAACAGAACCTACAGATAGATAGATAGATAGATAGACAGACAGATAGACGATAGATAGATAGATAGATAGATAGATAGATAGATAGATAGATAGATAGATAGATAGATAGATTTCAATCAATATAAAATGGCGAAAAAATACATATTCATATATGGGTAATATATTTTACTCTGTATAATTTAAAAATATATACAAGTATATTTGAATATTTTAAGAGTGTAAGACAACATCTGAAGCTATAAAATGAATGTGGATACTGTACATCAGATTGTTTGGTCTTGGAAGAATTTGATGAAAATTGATATTCATATTAATGAAGATTACGCAAATTAAGTCTCTCCAAAAATAAAATAAATCAGTAATTATTCACTTACAGTATACTTGTTCACAGGAAATATTCACATAAAATCATAACTTCTTTGCTTCCCTTGGCATGTTTAAGAAAGTTCATGAGAGAAGTAGGTCTCTTGAATGATAAATGAGTCATTCTTTCGAATCAGTTTTTTTCAATGAATTGACTCCACATTGATCAATGGACCTTTTTCACATTTCCGGGTTTCTCAGCAGCAGAAGTCATCATAGTTGGGTTAACTTGAATAGCAGTGAATGGGAGAGTACCACAAATATATTTTTTGCATTTCCATTTGCTTAAATAGCAAAAGAAAAACTCCACGATTGTGTTTTCATGACTTTCAATAAAAGGGAAAAAATTGAGAGAGACTGATAACGGCTGTCAGAAGAGAGAACGATGTCAAATTTACCATCCCGCCCATAGACGCTGAATTAGAAACACCCTCGCATTAGCGTTAACTGTTTTTTTTTGTAATTTGATGCAAGGTGATAGAGACCAAGAATAGTGTTATATGTAGATACATTTAAAAATATATATCATGAAACTTCAAGTATTTACAGCTGATGACCGTTAAACGTGTTCCATCACAGTCTGTGAAAAGGGCCATAATGTACTTGTGCAGCAAACAGCGTTTTATAATAAACAATCTATCATTTAAATGTTTTTTTTTTTTAAAGGGGTCATATGATACGATTTTAATTTCCCTTTCTCTTTGGAGTGTTACAAGCTCATGGTGCATAAGAAGATCTGTAAAGTTGCAAAGACTAGTCTCAAATTCAAAGATATATTCTTTATAAAAGTTATGAGTCAGCCACACCTACTTAAAACGGCTTGTTCTAACACGCCCCCCCATATCTACATCACTATGTGGGAGATTTGCATAACACCCCGCCCAAATGTTCACGCAAAGAAAGAAAAGGCGTAACTTTTATTCTCATTGTAGTATTGTTGACGCTGCAGCCATGTCATGAAGACGCTGTGTTTCGTTGTGAAAGCGAAACTACTTTGTGGCCTTCCAAAAGAGGACGATACTGCCTTCGTCAGCTGGAGCTGATCCAGCTGGTCGCTTGCAGGCAATACTCAACTTCCCTCTTTCGATCGCCGGATCGACCCCACAGCCCCCCCGCTTTCAACGTGGACGAAGCGGAGTCCAGCCCGGGGTCGTCACATTTGGTTGCCGCAGGCATCACAATATGGTAAGGATGTAACATTTCCGTCACATGTTTGAGGTATTCGGCCAATCACACGCACTGGATAGCTGGCATCAGAGCACACACCTCGCTTTTTCAGACCGATGAACTTCGTAAAAATCAACGCGTTTCAAGGCGGGGCATAGAGGAAACAATAATTTAAGTATGTGGCTAATAATGTGTTTTTTAACTTAACCGCGTAAACACCTTTCTTACACCAAATACACAAAATATGTTTCTTTTTAGCGCATCATATACCCCTTTAACATGTCATATCATTCCATCCAAAAGTAAAAAAATAGTCCTCGTCTGAATCAGGAGAGAAATATGCAGATCAAGCACTGTTTGCATGCAAAAACGGTCCAAAACAGTTCTTAAACAAATATGCTTTTGGATTTTGATGTGAGAGAACAACAGGATGGACTTTTTCACTGGAAGAAGCAATAGACAGGTTAAAGTTCAAATGATCTTACAAACCCGCAGTTTTTCACTTCACAAGATGTTAGTTGATGGACTGGAGTGGTGTGGATTTTTTTGTGGATTATTGTGATGTTTTTTATCAACTGTTTTGACTCTCATTCTGACGGCACCATTCACTGCAGAGGATCCACTAGTAAGCAAGTGATCTAATGCTAAATTTCTCCAAATCCGTTCCAATGAAGAAACAAACTCATCTAAATCTACATCTAACCATCTAACAAAATCTACACTTGGATGACCCCAAGGTGAACCCATTTACATTTTGGGTGAAATCCTCACGTTAAAGTTTATCAATAATCTCTATTTTGGGTATTGTGGACCACTTTTATGATACTTTTATGGTGCTTTGTGTCACTTTGGAAGCTTGAACATTGATTCACCCATTAACTGCAATTGCAAGAGAAGAGTCTCTCTGCCTAAGGAAGTCATCAATTGGGGGTTTTACAAATGACTTTTAGGTTGAGTAATAATCCCAGAATTTATTTTGGGTGAACATCCCTTTAACAAACAACCAGACAGAGGACGCATGTTCTAATACGAATGAATCTCTGATCGTTGAGGCCACCTATCGTCTCTTTCCCCCTCCCTTGCCCATCTACATTACTGATCGAAGGAGACGCTTCATCTGTGAATTAGCTCGGGCTGGCCGGGGGTCGCTGGCATGGCCTCTGGACGACTTAGTATCTTGGTATTGAGATCCACTCGCAGATTGACAGTGAAATCTGTCCTCCTCCCGCTGGACGTGTAAGCTGCAGTGATACATGATCCCCAGAAAAAAGACACGAGGTTGATGTGGGGATGGAGACCACGAGCCCCTGATTCTCTGCGTGCTGATTTCACTGCACAGTGGCCTCACAACCCCTCCCCTACCTCCAAACCACCAATCCATGCTTACAACTATCCGTCCATCCTCACTGAGGCAGCCATTGTGTGTGTGTGTGTGAGAGAGAGCGACTCACAGAAGTTTTATCTCATCCCCATCTGTGTGGTCTCAGGCATGATGATTTTGGACCGCAGCCAAGTCAACCTTCATGCCATCCAGAACTAGAGGAAAAGAGACAAAGGGAGGAGGTGAATGGATGTCATTTATAAACACTTTGTTCATTCTAGTCCTATTTTAAAGTTGGGTACAATGAGGCTATTAGATCCACCCTAAAAAAAACATTTCACCCCAAAATCAAAAGAAAAAACACTTTTTTTTTATGTATCATGTTAACTGTATAATTAGTCATACTGTATTTTTAAAGGAACATTCAAATCACATCTAAACACTAACCTCAGGTTGTAAATAAATTACTAAATAAATAAAATATTATATAAAAAGTATTACACTGATGAGAATCTGATTAAAATTGTAACTGATAAAAAAATAAATACAAATAACTTATCTGTATACCTGGACTTATTAATTCCATAGCTGTAGAATGTTATATATTTTTTACAAATTTGTGAATTTTTGCCAACTTTATTTCATAAATAGACCATGAATCTACTCTCTCTCCTCTTTCCTATTCTACTAATTTATTATATATAATTTATTAGTATTACATTAGCAAAATAGCATTTAATTAAATTAATTTAAATTATTATTATTTTATTATATATTATGTAATGATCCCTACACATTGCTTACTTTGGTTAATTAATTTTTATTTTCAGCCTGATTGAGTTGTCTGTTGGATTTTCTTCACTAAATAGATTATTTTCTGCGAAAGAGGAGTCCTTTATATTTGGTGAACAGGTGAATTTCACAAAACATATTTCATAAGACAATGAATCCTATTTTAAGGAAGATTAATGCAATATAATACTGCAACTAATTATAACAATGTATTATAATAAATATATAGCTTTAAATAATTTTAATTTTGTTTTGGGGTGAATTATGACCTGGACTAGGACCCCCCCCCCCAACCCCCCGTCTTTTATTGTACACTGACCATCATTTTACCTATGATCTATTTCTCTTTACATTAGCTTTATGTTGTTTTTATTTATAGGCCACTGTTCTATCAACTTCAAAAACCAAAACATGTTACTAAGGTATGTTTCCCCATTTTTAATACTCACAAGTTTTGTTCCATTAAGTAAATTCTGCATTTTCCCCAGTGTTTCTTTCTCTATAAGATGACCAGCCCTGGAGGCCTGTAGTAGTGTAATATAGAGAGCTCCGACTTATCTTATCACGGCAGGACACCTGTGGAAAGAGTGAACACTCAACAATTATGTGTTTCTGCCGTAGAACTAAAACACTGAGAACACTCTCAGGAAACCCATGCAGAAACGAATGGACTCACTTAAGTTAGCGAAAGAGAAGCCTAAAGGTTTGGTTTTGACATTCTGAAAAGAGGATCAATGTCTGAGAATGAGATGTAGTAGTTTTAGAGACTATAAAAAGCAAGCTTAATAAAAACACATAGTAGGACAAATTCAGACAAGATAGTAGTCCCAGCTGTAAACTGTGCCAGACTTTATGAAGACAATGAAAACTTTTGCTATTCGAGACTTTAATGAGAATACAGAGATTTAGTTTTAGTCACATGAAAGTCAGTTCTGTAGTGATCTATAACTCAGTATTTAGATATTCCTGAGATATTAAATATGGGATTTTTTCTCCCTCACAAAGGTCAAAATCCCAAGCTAATGCTCTAATCACAGGTTCTTTATTCAAATGTTCTGGTCTCTAGTATTGCTTAATTAATTTCCATAATGAAACATTTAATCAGCTTCAGAATCCTAGGCAATGATACAGAGATTTCTTAAGTTCTCTGTCAGGAATGAAGCATATTTCGGCTAAAAAGGAAAGAGAGCGAGAGAAATCCAAGACTTAACCCCGACTCCAAAGCCATCAGTCTACCAGCACCAAACGCTTTAATTACCTTCACCTTGATAACGTGCTTAATTGCTATTGCACTTTTGTTATGTTTTTTTGTTTTTTTCTGGCCTTTAGATTATACTGCACCTCAACTTTAATTAATTAAAAAATAAAATGAAATGCCTTGGAGGTTTTTAATATGTAGTTCTATAGCTAAATGAATACAGTCTTCAGTAAACTCATTTTTCACATGTATATTGGCATCAGTCTGTAAAAGACTCATAAGCCCTTTAAGCCCTTTCTAGGCAAGTAAAAAAAAATTAATAAAATAAAAACTTGCAGATTAACAGTCAATTTAGTGAAAAAAGTGATAATACATAATAATAATAATGATAATATTAATTTGAAAAGATCAAACTGCATTGGCCATCAGCAGATTAAAATAAAAATCACCCACTAAGAAACCCCCCCCCCCCCCCCACAACTTTCTGGATATCCACGATATCTGCATTTGGCCTTTAGTCAGAATGAGAATGTTCTCATTTCTTTGGCAAGTGGTCCAAGTTTGAAACGAGAACTTATTTTGAACGATGTGATAAATGTTTACTTAAAAGTCTGTTTTATTGAGTATTTTGTGTTTGTTTTGGTAGGAGTGAGTAACACCTGTGTGGAGTCACGCTAATGGCCTTTTTAACGCTCTGCTCAAACCCATTTAAGCACCAATCCTTTCACGACTTCCTTCATTTCTGATGTAATTTCCTCCCTGTAATTACTCTTTTCGTTCCCCTGTTTATCAGACAATGTACCTGCAATGGAAATATAAGACCTTGACTAGCCTTTCGCCGGACAAAAACAAAATTTAATTTGATGTGTTTGGCTGTCGAACATCATTGTTGAAGGGATGCAATTAAGACAATATTATCTGTTTTTATTTTAGTGTTGGAACTGGGACATGTGGAACCTTTATGATAAGCAGTGAAATAAAACTGGCCGCTATCTGTAACGGTGACTTCAGTTGCTTCCAGCGCAATTAACGGCGCGTTGGCGGTGTGGAGATTGCTGGACTGCCCCGTTAACGCAGGATGCAGATGTGATTGTCGGCAAGCCAGGTAAGGAAGCAGCCGTTTCCTAAACGCCATGATCCCCGTGTAAAACCACAGACCCCCCGGGGTATTAGATACTCCACTTACATGTTTCTCAATGTCGGTCCCTCAACAGCATTTTGTCCAATCCAGTTCCTAAAAAAGAAAAAAGACATAAAAAGATATGGGCATGGTATATATATCCAAAAACATTGTATTACCATATACTTTGTATATAATATACAATATACTTTGTATTGTATAGAATGACTATATTTATGTATTATGGTATTTACCAATGTACCATTGTATTACGATGGTGTGTTTAAATAAAAGCAAATTCATAAAACAAACAAACAAACAAAAAACATAGTAGGAAAGTACGGTTTGTTCGTGTAAAATTAGGTATTTTTAAGACATTTTTTAAAATTTTGTCCCTAACAAGCAAACCAAACAAAATAAATAAATACAGATTCCCATGGTACATACATTTAAAAAAAAAAATACAAAATTGTCCAGGGGACATTGTGTACATTTTGGAACTGGGACATGTGGAACCCTTCAAAAATAAATAGTATATTAAATAAATAAATGCCTACTTCTCTTCCCATAATCATTATTCATATGCCATGGTCTTTATGTAATACTCTGAGGTACTTCGACAAATGCCAAAAATGCATTATAAATGTCCAAAAAGAAAATGTTGATACCTTTATACTATTTTGTGTCTTTCATTTTTCCTTTTTAATTGTTCTTGACAGAAAATTTTGTATAAAATTTGCCAGATTTGTTAGCAGGGAAAACGCTAACAGCAATGCTGTCAGATCTTCTTTCAACATCAGCTGATAAAGGGAGCAGAAGGGCATTTCATTGACAAGTAGAGGATGATTTAGAAGAAAACATCCATGCAAAAAGTAGACTGTGTTTGTCAGGACTGCATCCCAACAGCTGAATTCATTCTCATTAGAGCCATTCGGGCAGCTTCCACAAATCCCAGGTGGCCTCTTTTATTTGTCAGACTCCTGTGCAGTTAAGGTGCTGAGATGCAAATTTGTCTCCCATTAAAATCTGTACGCGTGAGTAAAAGAGGTCTCCTACAAACTTCACACGGCTTCATGAAGCAACCCAATCCAATGCTAGTGGTTAACAGGAACTGCATGATTTTGCTGCATTTTTAGTGGAAAGGAAAAGTGACTGACAAATTGCCTGTAAATAGGACAGCATTATTGTAAGGTTTATAGCGTTTTAAAACTCGCCATGTATGACAGTATCACTTTCCCAGATAACTTCGTCGAAGTGCATTAATCAAGATCTAAAAAATCACCTAAAATTGATATTGTTTTTATTTATTCACCCATGTTCTTCATTCTTTCGTTGTTGTTTTTTTCCCAGTTCTTTATTCAAAACCTGCTCCATTTACAAAAATGCGATGTGACTGAACACTGTACTAAACACTTTTCTACTGTACAGTGTGACCAGTCCGACTCCTGAGAGTCAAACATTTATTTTTAGTCAATCAAAACATATAGTGCGATCAGTAAGGTATGATTTACATTGAATGACTCCTATGAATATGTTCTTTTTAGTGAATCAAAACAAATAGTGCGATCAGTAAGCTAATGACTCATAAGAACCCTTTCGTTTTAGTGAATAAAAACATATAGCACGATCAGTAAGGTCTGATTCTGAATCACAAATATATACCGTGCCCTTATGTACGATTTTCACGAATTTTTGGTGAACTATCCTTTAATGACTCTTATGAGCACTTTCTTTTAAAAGCGATTCAAAACATACAGAGCAATTAGTGAAATTTGACTCTTGAACAAATGATTCTTTTGAATCGGTTCTATTTAGTATGACAAAAACATACAGCACGACCAGTGAACCCCTACTCCCAAGCAAATGATTCTTATGATACACCTTTTTTGGTTAATCAAAAACATATTTTTACAAACGTTTTTCAAACATACAAAAATAATTTTGGTGAATCAAAAACAATACAGTTTGAACTGAAGTCTGATTCCTGACCTAATGACTCTTATAAGCCCTTTCGTTTTAATTTAAATCATAACGCACAGTGCAATTAGTGAAATTTCATTCTTGAACTAATGATTCTTATGCGATGGTTCTTTTCAGTGAATCAAAACTTAAAGATTGATCAAATCATAAGCGATAAACTTTTATGAGTCGGTTGTTTTAGTGAAGTAGAATCATTTAATTTTTACAGTTCTTATCCCTAGTGGTTTCTGTATTCTATACTGACCCCAGATGCCCAGAAAATACAAATTTCTTTTTAGGGATATTTTAACATTTTGCCCATTAAGATTAAGATGTAAATCAGCCGAAGAACATTTTAGTTTTACATCAGATCTCATTAAAAAAAATCCTCTCTGCCACTGTTGGGTTGTTGTACTATTTTGAGCAAGTTCAGCTTTTCTCAGACACAAGCTATATGTGACTGTCAAGCGTTGGATGTCCCAGCAAAGGGAAATTAATGGAGTTCAGGCGGCAGAATTATTTCTTGTGTTTGGTAAGCGTCTGTGGGTGCCAGAGCGCAGGTGGACAGCTGTGGGGGACGGCTGCGTCTCTCACGCTTTACTGCACAGGACACACTCTCTCTCTCTCTCTCTCACACTCTTCACTCCCTCATCTCTCCTTCTCTCTCCCACCGCACACAGAACATACGCTGTACCTGCAGCTTTAACATTCATACGCAGCGCTCTGATTGATTGTGTTGACAGATTAAAGTGTGAATCTGTAACTCCAGATGTTTGGAAGCACTGATAATTGTTTCAGTTCAGTATTTCAATGTGATCCTAATGCATCTGAATTAGGGGTGGGCGGCAATATTACATCATGTTATGAGTCCTTTTATCACAGTAGTGGTATAAAAGTTTATATCAAGATTTTATACATATATATAATTTAATTCAGTAGATTCTTTTATGTAAAGACCTTTTTTTTGTTAAATTTCCAACAAAAATCATGATTTTATCATATACTGTATATCACATGATATCTATCTATCTATCTATCTATACTAATATATACATATGTAAGTATAACACACACACGTATATTACTTTTTATTTATCAATTTATTTATTTTTATTTTATTTTTCGCTATAGACCATTATCTGAATATACAATGATTAAATTGTGATATACCACACATTTTTTGGGAAATTTGAGGAAAAAATTGTGTGTATATAAAATAATTTGCTGAATTCTATCATTAATTTATTAAGATGAAATGTATTTATAATGAAAGTACTTCATTTAATCTTTTGTCTTAAATTGGGTGTGTGCTATGCGCACTACACACACACACAGCAACACACACACACACCCACACATCACACATACGCATTCATTTTTATAGGAAATTCGTCAACAAAAAAGGCTGTATTGCTAACTAATCTACTGAATTAAATATTAGTTTGTATTTCTAAATAATCTACTAATAATTAAAAAAAATATTTTACAAAGGAAAAGTACTCTTTTAGTACTTCACATTATGGAACACTGGACTTAAAAGTATAAAAACAGTCAAACTAATAGTGTATTATGAAATACATAATTGTGAATGAATGAGAACCATTCAAAGCTGTTGTAAATACCTAATTCACAATTCATGGATGAACTCAAGCCCAGCCATTTTTTGTTGAATATTCTTCTGGTTCACTCAAAAATACAGCACGTTACGGATGCTAAATGGACTGCAAGCAATGTATCATGTTGATTTAATATCTAAAAGACTGTGCACTTCACCTTCAAAGAGTCTTGTACACAATTTTCTCTGATTCTCGATCTGATTCTCTGTTCATTCTTCCTGTTTGGACTGGATTGGGACAGCCGGGCAGATCAGACTGCAGAGCGACAGGCCTTGTTTCTTCACCAAACCACAATTAACCGGAATGGTTATTATCCTTGTCCTGCGAGTTCCCTGCAATGCAAATCCCAGATAGAAAGGGTCGGAAAATTATGCGAAAACTTGGGAGGAGAAAGTGGCTCACGTCTGTTTGCCGAATTAATCGCTTTCTAAATGGCTCCGGGCCAGGCAAAAGTTAACATTTGCAGTTTCAAAGGTTTTCGGCGCTTGCAATGAGCCATGAAATTACTGCATGCTGGTGAAAATGGCAGCTGATGAAAAGCCCACGGAGCAGGTCCCACAGGCGGACAGGCGGCACGGCGCGGGAGGGGAACGCAATCGCCCTCGCCTGCCCGACAGCCACGTAGTGTCAGGGTTTTCCGGGTAGAGGATGGAGCGAGGACTCAGTATTGCAGAGAATGGGCTTTTATTGATCATAGAAATAAACAAAACAGCAACAAAAACTACCCCGAGGGGGAAAACAGGCTGGCAAGGCAAGACAAGGCAAGGCAAGGCAGGATCTGGACACATCCAGGGATTGACGAAGACATCCAGGGGGAAATAACGACAACGAACGGACGCAGGACTGCAAACACAAGGAGAATAAATGGAGAGCAAATGAGGAGGGTAACGAGGGAGCACATGTGGGGCAAATTAACTAATAATCAGGTAACAAGATGGGAGGGGTCAAGACAATTGACATGAGCACATGGCACACCGAATCAAAGACAAAAAGCCATGTGCTCACACAAAACAAAACACAAGCACATGGCCAGCAAAACAAATCACAAGCCATGTGCTATAACAGGAGACACGAACACGCAGCTAATGAGAAAACTCATAAGCCGCGTGTTCACACAAGACAACAAGAAAAGCACACGGCTGAACACAAACCGCGTGCTACACAAAACACAACACACGTGGACAGAAGAGCGCACGGCCGAGCGAACTCGAGACCGCACGCTCCCACAACAGACAGAACATGGAGCGCGAGTGTCCGGACCCCGACACGAAACCGAAACTCAAGACATGAGTGCCGGGATCTGAACACCACGCTCCAACATGAAACAGTACACGCAGACGAGAGCGCACGGCTCGAGCACACTCGAAGCCGCACGCTCACATGAAAACAATGACATGACGCGAGTGTCAGGGCTCTGTCACAAAACCATGAATTACACTAGACCGAGGTGACAGAACCCTGACACTAGCCCCCCTCATAAGGGACGCCACCTGGCGTCCCTAACGAGGCATAACAAAAACAAGACAGGAACATGACAACACAGACCGCTACATAACAGGCAACACAAGACAGGAAAACTCTAAACACTGGGACAAAGAGGGGAGGGAGGGAGGGAGGGGAGCCAAGCCAGTGCCAGCAGTACAACCCAGAAAGTCATTACAGGAACCAGGGAGGGGCGGGAGGGTTGAGCCAGGGAGGCTCAGGCAGACCAGGAATCTGGGGGAGCCAGGGCGGGACCGGAGGAACAGACCAGGGAGGCTCCGGCCTAACAAGAACTAGGAACCAGGGAGGGGCGGGAGGGTTGAGCCTGGGAGGCTCAGGCAGACCAGGAATCCAGGGGAGCCAGGGCGGGACTGGAGGAACAGACCAGGGAGGCTCCGGCCTAACAAGAACACCAGTAGGCCACCAGGGCGGAGCCGGAGGGAGCCTAGGCGGGGCCGGCAGGGCAAGGAGCTTGGGCGGGGCAAGGAGCTTGGGCAGGGCAAGGAGCTTGGGCGGGGCAAGGAGCTTGGGCGGCGCCGGCAGGGCGAGGAGCTTGGGAGGTGCCGGCAGGGCGAGGAGCTTGGGCGGGGCCGGCAGGGCCAGGAGCCTGGCTGGGCGGGGCAAGGAGCTTGGGCTGGGCCGGCAGGGCAAGGAGCCCGGGCAGGGCAAGGAGCCCGGGCGGGGCCGGCAGGGCAAGGAGCTTGGGCGGGACCGGCAGGGCAAGGAGCTTGGGCGGGGCCGGCAGGGCAAGGAGCTTGGGCGGGGCCGGTAGGGCAAGGAGCTTGGGCGGGGCCGGTAGGGCAAGGAGCTTGGGCGGGGCCGGCAGTGCAAGGAGCTTGGGCGGGGCAAGGAGCTTGGGCGGGGCCGGCATCAGGGCAAGGAGCCCGGGCGGGGCCGGCAGGGCACGGAGCTTGGCGGGCCGGCAGGGCAAGGAGCTTGGGCTGGCCGGCATTGCAGGAGCTATGGGGCGGGGGCCGGCAGGGCAAGGACCCGTCGGGGGCCGCAGGGCAAGGAGCCGGGCGGGGCCGCATGGCAAGAGCCCGGGCGGGGCCGGCATGGCAAGGCGCTTTGGCGGGCCGGACAGGGCAAGGAGCTTGTGGCGGGGCCGCAGGGCAAGGGAGCCCGGGCGGCCGGTCGGGCAAGGAGCCCGGGCCGGGGCCGTCAGGGAGAGCCCGGGCGGGCCGGCAGGGGCCAAAAGGAGCCTGGGCGTGCGCCGGCAGGGCAATGAGCCTGGAGGGTTCCTGGATGGCCTCCAGGCCATGTGGGGTGGAGGAAGCCCTTCTCCTCCTCCTCCTCCGCCTCCGAGAGCGGGGCACTCCACGTCATCGGCCACCTCTTGGGGCTCAGCCGCCTCTTCGGCCGTCACTGGGACCGCTGCAGCTTCTCCGGCCATCACTGGGGCGCTGCAGCTTCTTCGGCCGCTTCCGGGGCCGCTGCAGCCTCATCAGCCACCCTCGGGGGCATTGCGGCCTCCTCTGCCGCCACACGGGGAGCTGCAGCCTCATCGGCCACCTCTAGGTGCACAGCAGCCTCTCCAGCTGCCTCTAGGGTTGGTGAGGCGTACCCATTCCTCCTCCTCTGTCTCCGAGAGCGGGGCACTGCCACCTCATCGGCCACCGCTGGGGGCGCTGCAGATTCCTCAGCAGACACTGGGGGCACTGCAGCCTCTTCGGCCGTCTCTGGGTGCGCTACAGCCTCTTCAGCCAGAGGATTACCCTGTCGGGCTAGGAATTCGATGAACCCCTCAAACAACAGGTGGTCCAACCCTCTCATCATCCACCAGTTGAGGGGCTCATCCAGGGCATAGCAGAAGAGGTCCTTGAGGGCCGCATCATTAAACCCCAACCCCTCCGCCGCCCCGCTGAACTCCAGGGCAAACCTCCTCACGTCAGCCCCTTGTTGACGGAGGGAGCTCAAGGTCCTGAATTGGAGCATGCGCTGGTAGTGGGGGTTGGAGAGAGTGGAGGCTGGTGGACGACGCAAACCATTCTTCTGCTGAGTCCTCATCTTGGTCGGTTCGTACTGTCAGGGTTTGGGTAGAGGGATGAGGCGAGGACTCAGTATTGCAGAAAATGGGCTTTTATTTTAAAATAAAACAAAACAAACAAAAACTACCCCGAGGGGGAAAAAAAGGCTGGCAAGGCAAGGCAAGGCAAGACAAGACAAGGCAAGGCAGGATCTGGACACATCCAGGGATTGGCGACAAGACCTCCAGGGGGAAAATACGACAACAAAAGAACGGACGCACGGCACTGCAAACACAAGGAGAATAAATGGAGAGCAAAATGAGGAGGGTAACGAGGGAGCACATGTGGGGCAAATTAACTAATAATCATGTAACAAGATGGGAGGGGTCAAGACAATTGACATGAGCTCATGGCACACCGAATCAAAGACAAAAAGTCATGTGCTCACACAAAACAAACACAAGCACATGCACCAATTCACTATCATCACAATTAAATACTTCATAAGACCAATAAAAAAAAAAAGTGAATTTTTGGCCTTCTGGAAGTATGTTCATTTACTGTACATGTACTCAATACTTGGTTGGGCCTCCTTTTGCTTGAATTACTGCATCAGTGCGGCGTGGCAGGGAGACAATCAGCCTGTGGCACTGCTGAGGTGTATGGAAGCCCAGGTTTCTTTGACAGCGGCCTTCAGTTCATCTGCATTTTTTTGGTCTCTTGTTTCTTATTTTCTTCTTGACAATACCCCATAGATTTTCTATGGTGTTCAGGTCAGGCGAGTTTGCAGGCCAATCAAGCACAGTAACACCATGGTCATTGAACCAGCTTTTGATGCTTTTGGCAGTGTGGGCAGGTGCCAAGTCCTGCTGGAAAATGATATCAGCATCTCCATAAAACTTGTCAGCAGAAGGAAGCATTAAGTGCTACAAAATTTCTTGGTAATGCTGTGTTGACTTGTGGACTTCAGAAAACACAGTGGACCAACACTAGCAGATGACATGGCAGCCCAAATCACGACTGACTGTGGAAACATCACACTGGACTTCAAGCAACATGGTTTCTGTGCCTCTCCACTCTCCACTCTTCCTCCAGACTCTGGGACCTTGATTTCCAAATGAAATGCAAAATTTACTTTCATCTGAAAAGAGGGCTTTGGTCCACTGTGTTTTCTGAAGTGAAACCAGTGAAATATTGGGTGGTATGTATTGCCGAATGTCCAGCAATTCGTCTCTGGTGAAACTGATAGCAGGGACATAACTAAAGACAGGACAAACTAACAAAAACATAAAAACAACTGCGGAGCACGCCACGGAGGCAGCCATCAGTGGCACCATCTTGGTCTTACCATACCATGGGTATTTATAAAATTCTCCACTTTATTTGCCTGTATGTTGCAAATAAAATGTATTATTATGATTGGCCTTTTTATACTTATGTAAGCACGAGTTTTGTTTCTATAGAACTTTACATAATAAATGGAGCTTAGTTCATTGTTATGCATTTATAACTTTTGCCATTCATGTATGGCTAGTATATAGGATGATGTCAGATTATGTCCGTTTGGAAAATTACAATTCTGACTGTTTCACTCAGTCATCACTGACGTCTTTGGGGTTGGTGAAATATCTGTCTGAGCAGCTAAACTTGTTTTTTTTCTGGGCATATGAGCAGTTACGTGATACCAAAAACAGGAACTCTCACATAAAAATCTGCGTATCCATCATCATGTTTGCAGCCAGAATGATCTTACAACAATGAACAATGAAATTCTGTTCACAGTTGTTTCCATTTAAGTATGTGATACACGCCGGTGGTCATGTAGGCCAGTGGTTTACTCATTTGTTGCAAAACAAAATCAAAGGGGGAAAAAAGTCTGTGTCTAAAATCTATGAGCATGTCTTTAATTTTGTTAAATGATGACATAGGCCCTTGTGACTTTGCTTATAGTCAATACGTTAAAAAAAATCGGATAATTGTTTATCCATTTTACAACAAGGCAAGATTCAGGTTGTAAAATGTTGTGGTACAGCATCTTAAAAATTTAATGGATAATGCAATTCATAGTATTTGGAATTTTTTTAAACTTGGAAAACACACATATACTGATGTTGGGTTTCCATGTTTTCTGGGGACATTCCATAGATTTTTATACTGTACAAACTGTATTTTCTGTCCCCTAACCCTAGCCAGTTTAAAAAACAGTGGTCCATCGAGTTCCCTCAAGCTGTTTTTAGAGCACTGGTGCGTGTCCAAAAATACAGTCACAGATCTGTCAAGTACAGTACAGTACAGTAAATCCTGTACATAAGTATAAATAGATTATGTTTAAGTTCTGAGCCTTTCACTGTTACCAAACTAAACAAATAGCAGTGTGTGGTTTGTCTGAACAATGCAGTGAGACAGTGTGCGTTGTGTGATTTAAACTCTTGTGTGGATTACTATGCACTGATTGTAGTAGGGATTTTGCAAGGCATTGTGCAAGGTTTGGTAGAGACCCGGAAGTTGCATAAATGTTTACTTGTCACATCGTCGTCATGGGAATTCCCTTGACCAAGCCCTGGTTTACTCACATCCATCCAGTATTTAAGGCACAGTACCACAGATGCTAGAGTAAATACAGACTGTGACATTACAGTAACTGGACAAGAACATCTGTGCAAGGTAAACCATTCATCTCTATGTTATATTATGTTACGTTATGTTTATGACTTTTAAATGGATCTTTATTAGTGGTAACTGAATAATCAATGAATACAATCAAGTAGAACTTATAAATACAATTTTAATCTGTGGTAAACACTATTTGAATTAACCAGAGAATAATAGTTTCACATTAGGTTCTTTTGATGCTTTTATTTTGCAGGATGAAGACATTACATGCAATGCTACTGATGCTGTTTGTTGCATCAGTCTTTTCAAAACCAGTAAGTATCTATTTATTTTTTAGGATTTTTTAATACTGTTACTGTTAATAACATACAGCATGCAGTACTATTATTATTAATGAAATTATCTGTTTATAATTATAATTATAACTGTTTAAATCCTCAGTTTCATTTGCGCAGAAGATTTGATTCATCAGACTCTGTGCGATCTAGATTCAGTTCAGAGGAAAATGATTCAAGCAGAGAAGACAGGGAGGATTCACAGTCGGATGAGAAATCTGAATCAAACGGGTCTAAATCAAGTGATTCTGACTCTTCGGAGGAAGATATCAGAGTTGTGTCAAGCACATTCCCTCCAGCTAGAACAACAAGTCCATCGACCGCTGGCAAGACAACAGCAATCCCATCAACTACCACGACACAAGACATCACAAACTGTGTTACCGGAACAAGGGGTGATGGTAATGTTATTATAATATCTTGCGGTACTTCTGCTTAATCATCAGTTGAATGTTTAAAGGTGTACAATTCATTACAATTTACATTATAAAGTAATGTTTATGTGCCGATAATGAAGGTCTTGTCACTGAATGATGTAACTTTTAAAATTATTTACTTTTAAACTGCATGTCACTATACTATGGTTTTAAGTGCTTATTTAGAATTTAAAAAATCTTTCAAATGCAATTGTCATAACAGTTTTATGATTTAACACCCTTTAACACACTGTTTTACAATGGGATTTATTATTGGTAGTACTTTGTCTGAAGAAATAAAATATGATTCATCAGCATATTAAAATGAGAGTTCAGTACATTTTTTGCAACTTTTTCAGCAACCAAATGAATTATTATTATTGTATTATTATTATATTATTATAGCATTAGTGTAAATGGCATGGAACCTACTATATGCTACTTTTCTAATTCAGTAACGTAATTTACATTTATTATAATTATTATAATAATAATTATTCGTATTATTAATATTATGAGATCAAAGTAAATAAGATTAACAGCACCATTCTATAAAATTTCAAAAGAACTTCGATTAATCTCAAAAATGTACATCATGTGTGGCATAGTTTTCACATGGTTACACTGAGTCAAGAGGTGTGACTGCTAAATGATATTGAAAAGGCCGTTTGGGATTTTAAGCTCATTGCTTGTTACAACCTAACCTAATGATCTATAACATGGTATAATCTTGGAATACAAAATAAAAATCCATCTTTCATGACCTCATTATATTGGTCAGATATTATCACATGACATCATTATGTGAGAAGGGGTCTAGTTATCATATTAGTGTGTAATTATCATTGTTACACAGGAAGGTCAAGTTTAGCGCATTGCATTTTGGGACACAGTAACTTGGCAGTCAGTAGGCTACATTCCAGTTTTGTTTGCAATATGTATTATATAGTCATTGCATCAAATGAAGATTTGTCACAAATACATACAATAGCTTTTTTTTGTGAAGAGTGAAATTGAACATCACATCTACTTTCAAGAAAGTGTTGACATTTCTGCATTTCTATTCTTTACACTGTTGAATGCTTTCAGAAAGGAAACCATTATAGGGATATAGTGCAAAAGTCTACTGGAACACTTTTATTATAGGCTACTTTTTAGTCCTTTCACATCCTCTTGCTTGAAGGCATCAATCCCTATGTTGTAACTGGCTAGAAAAGATCAACAAGTGAAATTTCTAAATAAAAAAGGAGCTATTTCTTTAAGACAAGGCTGAGACTGTGAGAGCAGTTTCAAGAAACTCTACCAAACCCCAATTTAAATTTAATATGCCTATAGCATATTAAATTTCAGCAGTAGTTGACATCAAGTCAACTTAAGTCTTGTGTATTGCATTCCAGGTGTTGCACATTTTGTCTTTACGACACCTCGTACTAGTTTTCTGTATTATGCCACATGCGCGATAAGCTCTAAATGTAATCTGCATACAAGTGAATGAGCAGAAAATGCTTGTGTCAGTGTTTAAAACAGAACACAGTCATCTCATGAAGATATAACAAAAATGGATAAACATTTTCTTATCTTCTGCGACAGTCCTAGAAGTAGCGTTATTCAGCTGAGAGTGGCTGCACATGATTGCATGCGTTCATTATAAACTAACAGGCAAAACATTTTGTGCGGAGCTCTTCAAGCTGGGAGAATAGCGCAAACAGTGACAATAAATGGTGGCTGCACATCATGAAGATGACACAAAACAAAATGTGTCTGTGGACTGTGTAGTGAGAACATTCAAAAACAACTCTTATGTGAAAGTATCCCACATTAGAGAGCAATGAAAATCAGAAAACAGGATGGCAAAACAGCATGTTACTGCTGTGGAAAGAGTGGTCATCTGGCACAGGAATGCTGGTACAAAGACAAAGACTGCAGAAACTGTGGGGAAAAAAGGGGCACATTTAATGTGCATGGGGGGGTTTTTCAAAATAAAAGACTGGCTGTAAATGCGAAAGTAACTGTCACGGATCCTGTCCATGAACTTCCGTCTGCTTACCATCAGAGGTCCCCCTTTCCATTACATTGACTCTCGCACTACACTACTGTTGCTTATCATCCCGGACTACATATCCCATCATTCATTGCACTGATTGCACTCAGCACGGATTGCACACAGCTGTTTCACATCACTCACTATATATCACTCACTCAAACTACCATTCACTGCCGAGTATTGCTTAGCCTGTTAGTTTTCCTAGTTCCTGTTTCCTTCCCGTGTTTCCTTGTTTTGCCTTGCCAGTTTTCTCGGTTCTGATCTATGCCTGTCTCCC